>JAUZSX010321421.1:0-25175 GCA_034780655.1 Idiosepius hallami | reverse complement strand
TGCATATCATGACACAGAACTATTGGACCTGAATACTTCTGGTCATTAAAATAATTATTTCCAATCAAAACAATTATTAAACATGGCTTTTTACTCTCACCAATTTCTTTCTAAATGCTCCACACATGCATATATGTAAACAAAAGCCTAAAAAACATGTGGCCATAGCTTACAAACTAGACCTGATTGAGCCAAACCAATGTGATTTTTGGATTCAACACAACAAATTTGTCCTAAATCGCCTGAAAAAAGACAGACAACAAATTTATTGTTGACCAGTGTTGTTATTATTATTATTATTATTATAATTATAACTACTATTATTAAAAGTTTTGTTTTTTAAACTTGATAAAAATCAACTTTGGTTCTTGGGCAACATTTTGGCAATTTTGATTTAAACAAAAAAAAGTGGTGCCTGTGTCGTATGTGATCCTACTTGCTTTTTCTGGTGTAGCTTGTACTCTACACCAGCATTGAAATTAAAGTGAAGTACTATGCACTCTATCTTTACAGTCATTGGTTGGGGCCTGTGCAGTATGCAACCAACATGCATGTTTCTTGTATACCTTGTGATCTACATTAGCTTGTACTCTACACTAATTAAGTCCCTATGGCCAGCCCGGAATTAAGTCTCTGTGGCCAGCCCGGAAGTAAGTCCCTGTGGCCAGCCTGGAATTAAGTCTCTGTGGCCAGCCCGGAAGTAAGTCTCTGTGGCCAGCCCGGAATTAAGTCTCTGTGGCCAGCCCGGAATTAAGTCTCTGTGGCCAGCCCGGAATTAAGTCCCTATGGCCAGCCCGGAAGTAAGTCCCTATGGCTAGCTCGGAAGTAGGTCTCTATGGCCAGCCCGGAAGTAAGATTCTATAGATTACAAGAGCATGTAGATAACATACTGCATCGGCACAAAAAATAAAAAATAACAAAAAGGTTACAATCTTTAGGAAATCAAGAACTATTATGGTAATCTGAATATTAATGGGATTTTACTTTTTCATATGAAATAATTCATTTATTGAATAATAAGAAAAAAAAAAGAATTATCCCCCACCAGACCCCAATACATTTACAACTTTTTAAAATCAAAACTCACTTTTCTACTCCTTTCCTTAGGTCTTGCTTATCAGTTTGGATCAGTTAATGATGCAAATATCTAACATTTAATAAAATTAATAATAAGAAGAAGAATACAGAAAATCCACCTAAAAGACCAAAATTTCAAGAAATGAAACTCTTAGTAAAACAGGAAATATTTAAAATCCTCTGAATAGACCTAGTGCAAATCCTCTGAATAGACCTAGCATTAAAGAAACCAAACACTTTATAGACTAGGAAAAATTTGAAACGGTTCATTAAAAAACCTCTTTAAGTAGTGCAAATCCTCTGAACTAGCCCGGCTCTTTGTAGCGCAGGAAAAATTTTAAACTGTACGATAAAAAAAGATTTTAATAGATAATTATAAACTTTAGGTTTTATTATTCAAACTTATGCTGAAAATAAATAATATTTTGGATATGTATAAAATATTTTGTTGTTATATTTATACAAAGTACAGTCAAGTCGTGTTGGAGACATGGGTTCCTGCTAGATCACCAAAGTTAAGCAACGTAGAGCCTGTTCACTACTAAGATGGATTACCACTTAGGAATATCAGGGACTGTACTGGTCCTAGAGGTTAGAATAGGGATAATAACCTAATTCTGTAAAAAGGAAAAAGTTATAGAAACTATAAGAATGGCAAATGTTGTTATTGCGACCCTATGTCACCCAGTGGAATCAAGGCAGAAACACATATTTATACAAAGTTTTTCAGTTCCCTATTTATTCCTTAATTAGCTTATAATCCTGTTTTATTATTCTATAAAATTCCCTATAATGAATAAAACTATGATTTATTATCATATTTACTTGGTGAGCACCAAACCAAGTTTGGCACATGGCCATTTTTATGCGCTCTATACCTGGGCTTTTTGAATTCAGTGTTACCCTTCACCTAGATGAGTTGCTCTCCTGAGTTAACGAGCCCCATCTGCCCGAGGCAGCTAAAGTGAATGCAATGGTTTTGACTAGGGTTTGAACTCGCGTAGCACGATGCCAGAGCTTTTACCAATCCTCCACCGTCGCTGCCCTGTTTACACGATGCGTATGTACATATTTAAACACAGATTATATGAACACAAATATGCTTTTTAAAAATGATAGTAGCTATGCTCCTGTCATACATAGAAATAAACTCAACCACAATTACGACTTACAAAATGTAAAGATTATCATGAATGAAAGTGATGAGACGATTAATTATTGAATCTGCTATAAATGTTTTATCTAATTAAATAGAACAGAAAATTCGAAAGTTTCATGTGCACGAGGATCTAGCAGAGAAGATTATGAAGGAAAACAGAATCAAAACTCAATATATATAACATTTCTAGCTAAAGGTATTAACAGAATGATAAAAAGAAAAATTACTTACCTAGTGCATTTTCTTTATCATATTCTAACATCTTGCATTCGTAGACGGTACGAATCCTAAGTTGTCGTTTTACAGCAGATATCAAAGGTGGACGTTGAAAAAGAGCACCTTTCAATTTTTCTAAACACTATAAGAAAAGAAAAAAAGTTTTAGGCTTCAAATTTTAGGAAAGTTAAAAATAAAAATCACATTTTTGCAATACTTTTGGTATATTCATCTCCATTTTGAAGATGGCATTTTTAACAGACTTTCTTTGAATCAGCCATGACAGAATTGGTATTTTCTTTATTATATAAACTTTTCAGTTTCCTTTTAATATCTCAATAATTTTTTTTAACCTTTTCGACCCTAAAGAGCCGATATATCGGCTTTAGTAAAAAGCAAAAAAGACACACCAACATTTCGACGCTAATATAGAACGGCTCTGAGTGACTAGTAGGTAATATTCTTGAGTCAGGGGCCAAAGATGAAGGTTGAAATAACGTTTGTGTGTCTTCTTTTTCCTTAAGCCGTCAGGCCTGATATATCAGTTCTTTAGGGTTTAAAGGGTTACTAAAGGAAACAAGACATTTGACTGCTTTGACAAGAATACCAATCTAGGCCCTATTTTTAAAAATGTTTACAGTCATAGTATGTCGCGTTATGTATTCTTATATTGTTATATAACGATAGAGGATTACTTTAAACAATTTTGCAAATTCCAGAATGCAACATGTGAAATTCATGTTGATATGGTATAGCCGTGTATGACTTCATGTCATCAAATTGCTTCTCTAACATGTTTTATTTAATTTCATGATTCCCCTTGGTCTTGATAGTTTAATACTGGATTTTCCAAAAAGGGGTGCTCACACTGCTTGGGGATGTGAGGCACCAAGTCCATGTAGACACAACTGGAAGGACAGTTTTATCCATTATACTACTACATGTGTTCTTGCTAAAACTATGGTTCACCCAAACTTCATGATACCCATTTAGTATTGATTACCATATCTCTAAAATTAATCACAACAGTACTGTAGAGATCACTGCAATGCCTGTCTGGTTGCCTTTTTTTTTAAATTATTGTGCAAAAGACTTAAACCATAGTAAAACTGTTTAATTCAACTTCGTTTCTATCTTCAGGGTTGGGTTCTTTTTCACTTTACTGTAGCTTCCATTATCAATCAGATACTCTAGCAAATTGGCGGATCTGATTGATAACTACAGTAAAATAAAAAAAGGAACCCAACCCTGAGGATTGAAAGGAAGCTGTTTAAATCAACTCATCCTTTCACTATTACGAAATGAATGTTAATCTTAGAATGCAAAAGCTAAAGGCATATTTTTTTAAAGTAATCTATTGTCTGTTGTTCGATAAACATTAAGAAAAAAGTGCTTTTTTAGCTAGATCTGTGAATAAATCAAAAGCACAACTTACCTGAACAACTGTTTTTTCTTCCTCAACAGTGTTATGTAATTTGAAAATGCAAATATATTCTTTGCCAGCACTTTGTTGTGATTTCACCAATCTTGTTGCTCTTTCAATACAAACAATTAAGCAACCTGTTACTTTAGGGTCAAGAGTGCCACTGTGACCAGTTTTTTCCACTCGTAAAATACGTTTCAACCAAGCCACAATTTCATGGGAAGATGGATTGGAAGGTTTATCTAAGTTGATAAAGCCATAACTAAAAAAAAAAAAAAAAAAAAAAAAAAAAGATTTGATGATTCTAATTTTTAAGAATAATATTTAAGTTTTACATTGTATTATTTACCAATGTTGTTAAGGAAACGTTTAATTTCTAAATTTTTACCCGGTGTTACAGCTTTGTTAGAAAATTTATTTTCATCGCTTAATAAAAAACAGCAATCACATAATGTAAAAGTAAATAGATTTTTGTTTTCATTCACCAATAAATGATAATGAGGTAATAAAAAAAAAAATTGAAATTATATCTTTTTTATCTGTAAAAAGGAAAATGTCATAGCAAATTTTTTTTTTTTACATAAAATGTTTTAGAATTTTAAAATTGCTAAAAAAATATGTCAAAAAATCTTTAATTTCAATTTCTTTAATTTCTGTGTAAAATTTTACGTTCTTTCAAATGAAATATAAATTATTAGTTAAAAATATGATCTTACATTTTTCTCAAATTGTTTACTCCCCTCCCCGTATTAACAAGCATAACATGAAAAAAATGAATTCCAGACTTTATTTTATTTTGAAAAAAATATTTTAAAAAAAGTAAAGTATTTTTTTTCAGAAAAATTGGATGACACCTAAAATTTACAAAGTATAATTCATAATTGTCATCTAAAACAAAAACTAATAATTTTCTTTCAAACCTGACGTTCCTTCCTTCTTCACTCACCTGACATAATCTGTAATTGAACGTTGTAAGGGAGAGCAACCACATGGAATTGGAGTGAAGTGATTGGTCTTGGTATTCATAAGATCAAAATTCTGGAAATAAAAATTTTTATTTTCTTTAATCACAACTTCAAAGCATGAACCATAAATAAGCATATTAGCCATTACCAGTGAACAGAAATAATGTTTAGCACTAAGCCAGACAATGATATAGAAATGTTAGTGAATGACTCATTTTAAAGGCTATATTTTGTACCATAACCACATTCACTGGTCACTTATTATTGCATTGTCGTATTGACTTATCCAGTTTTTGATTCTAGGATGTTGCTCACTGGTCATCTGCAAAATGAGGGTGTTGTTCTCCCCAAAGGGAAAAATTCAGAAAAAAGGCATTTTCTTATATTATATAAAAAATTTATTTTTATTCAATCAAAACTTGGAAGGAAAATAAAGCAGTTTTTTCCCCCCTTAAATATATAAACTAATTTAACATAGCTGATAAACTTACATTAAATAAAACTTAAAACCGTTTGTTTCAGCTCTCCTTAAATATATAAACTAACTTAACAGAGCTGATAAACTTGCATTAAATAAAACTTAAAACCATTTGTCTCAGCTCTCCTTAAATATATAAACTAATTTAACAGAGCTCATAAACTTGCATTAAATAAAACTTAAAACCGTTTGTCTCAGCTCTCCTTAAATATATAAACTAATTTAACAGTGCTGATAAACTTACATTAAATAAAACTTGAAACCGTTTGTCTCAGCTCTCCAAAAGATCAAATGCTAGAAAAAGACCAGATTTCTAAAATGCTAGAATTTTACAATTTTTCCAGCCCCAACTTTCGTTGTGTCTAAATTCTACTCATGACCCTAAAAGCTGACTGTCAACACACAGAGATCAGTGTAAAAGTCAAAACTTACTTGCTTCATTTTAAAGCCATCAAATTTTAAAATGACAATTAACATCAACCCAAATTTATTAGATTTCTAAGTTCTATGGCATATGTCCACTAACAAATGATATGCCTTGTTACAATTTGAGTCCATATTGAGTAGAGAGAAACAAGTATAATAATTTTTTTATTCTTATATCATGGATAATACTATAAAAGCAAAAAAGTAATCCTGACTTGTAAAGATTATGCTAAATAAATGATCAGAGTAAAATAAATAACATGGGTTTTATTTTGTATGGAATAATACAAATAGTAAAGAGATTGCATGGAGGTCCAATAAGGTTACTGCTACTAAAATGCTTCATAATGTTGCTTTTTTTTTTGCCTGTTTTATGATTGGCAACTTAAAAGTCTGTCAAGGGTGAATGGGTTGTTTGTTTATAATAAAAATGAAAAATTCTGAAATGCTTTGAAATAAAATAAATGGATTTACCTTTAAAAGCAATGGCCAATTTGAAGTATCTAGTTTCTTTTTGTCTTCTGAGGGGGTCATTGCAAATGATGTAGAATGCTGAATTTCCTGAAAGAATAAAAAAAAAATATACCATTAAGATCAAAATAAATTGTTATTCTGAAAAGCTATCAGGTACTATCAAGTTGTTGTGGGACTGATCACACCTCTCATTGTTGCTAGAATGTTTTGGATGATATGTGGAGTATGGTTATTTATACTAAACACATATCACAAAGTTTGGGTGAACCCTAGTTTAGCAAGGATACATGTAGCAGTAGTGGTATTACAGCAGGTAGAGCTGTTAAGAAAAGGCTTTCCCCAAGCCATTACAATGACTAGTATTTATAAATGTAAAAAGTTCTTTATCATAAGGGTAGGTAACTCTATTTCAACACAACCTTAGTTATTTTCACCAAAAAATCAAGATTGAAGATGTACCTGGAGAGCACACAATGTCATAAATCTTATAAAAAGTAATGCATAGAACCAATATATCATTGATCAAGCAGAAGGGTGAAAAGTTATGAATGGAGTAATAATGATGATAGAATTTTCAATAGCAACCACACTCTCTCAGCGAAATCAGGCAAGCAATACCAAGGTATATTATCACGTTAAAGACACAGAATCCAAATGATAAATTATTTTTTTGGATTGTAGAACCATTTTTGTTTGGGACAGCTTTTTTTTTCTTTTTTTTTTTACTGAAAAAACAACTAAGAAAGATAAGGACAACAGTCCACAAATTAATACATATATTAAGAAGTCATATCAAAAAGAATTTCTAACTTAGGTTTGTACTTGACGAAGTGGATATATCCTAAAACCTTGGTAGTTGGGGCTCATTAAAGGGCTGTAAATTCATTACAGCATTGGAAAACAATGATTTAAAATTTGGGGCAGAGTTTTAATGAGCATTTAAAAGATAAATTCTCCAAAACCCTGGGTGGAAAGAATTTTTAAAATCTTTTATTGTGTATTCATTTTTAAGAATAAAATTAGCATTATTTTATTACTTACAGCAATATCTGATTCAGACATTTTCTTTTTCTTTTTAGTTTCACCTACAAAAAAAAAAGAAAGAAAAGACAATTATACATTTTTTTTAAACTTTGGAAAAAAAATTTCTTTTTTTGCACTGTCTAAAGTAAACATTGAAATTCTTGCCTTCTCCACTGAAATCTTAAATTCCCAAAAAGCAAGGAAACTACATTACAGATCTCAACCAACAATATTCAACTTATTTTCATTGATCTTTTTAAGATAAAAATCTTATATAAGATTGATTTCTTCTAGTCTTGTATTGTAATAATCTTTAAGAAAGTGAGTGTAAATATGAGTTTGAATTAATTGTTTTTAGTGAGGGCAATGTCACAGGATGAATCGCAAGTGCATGCAATGACACTTACTACAATCTTAATATTATTTAATAAAATGATTAAATGTTAAAGTTTTGATGAAAACAATTAAAAGTAACAACAACACTTGGAGTGATTATTCTTTTCATAATGAAGCTCAACAAAACTTTAATTCCAGATTTATTTCCCTTTTACATAGCGCTAATTTATCATTTAAGAAATAAATGATGCTTTGGAGAAGATAAAAAACAACTTCATATTCAGTTGAATTAAGAGTTGTTCTATTAAGTGAATAAGAGAATTAAATATATTTCATTATTTGTGATTCAAATTTTGCAAATATCTAGGAATTATCGATTATTTAAAATAATTCTTACTGTCAACAAAATGCAGTAATAACTAAACTAATAAAAATTGTTTAATTATCTTGTATGCTATATTTTGTTAGGGTAAATCTTTTAGTTTAATGTTGTGACTTCGTAACGCAGTAAAGTGAAGAAAACTATTTCGTATAATCCGACCTAATTATGGAATTAAAAAAAATCTTCATAAAAAAAAGTTTACTATGGTTGGCATTATTTTTTATCTAAAAGGTCTTTTTATGTTTTAGAACCATTTTATAAAAAAAATTACACATTAAAAATTAAATGAAAACCCAGTAAAGTCCACACACTACACTTACTGACTGCACATGCTATTTATAGTTATGAAAGAAAAATAAATTACCTTATGAGTTTTTATGTTAATATGCTTGTTAAAAAATTTTAATCTCTCACTTTAGAGATTTATTTTAATAAATGTTGAGAAGTTTGATTTGTGTTAAAGTATTATTCTGAAGTTAATATTGTTTTTTTTAAATTCAATTCATATGAGGACAGAGGAAAAATTAATTATAAGAACCATTAGACCTTTTTCTCGTGTTAATCTTGATGAACTCAATCAAGACCGTAACCCAAAAACATCCATAATTTTCAAATTGAATAATAAAAAAGACGTACAAATATAAAGTAGTGTCAATAAAATACACGGAGATATTTAATCATTTACGCTTTCAATTTTAAAATAAAATTTCAAATAAGTCCTAGTTTGTAATGTAGTCTTTTTTCACACGTGGAAATTGTAAATGAGTGGACGTGCGTGACTACACAGTGTGTGTGCTTGATTTAACTTTTAAAAAGTGCATCAACAAGTTATTTTAAATTTGAAAAAAAATCCTTAAATCTTTCCGAGGGTGTCTACAGGATTGAAGCATTTAAATTCAAATGTATACACAAATCTGATGATAAATAAAGGCAGAACTTACCCATGTTTAATAAGACGTAACAAACATTGAATAAAAAATAGGGAAGAAGGAAGACACCACGTGTGTTGAAAGCCGGCTAAAGATTCCACATTGGAGTAAAATTGTTTTCGTAAAAATCTTGCTGATTGGTTAGAAATATGAATCAAATGTATCGACTAATATGATTGGCTTAGACACTGTCTACGTATTTCCTTTTATCAGTTATTTCCCCCTAGTTTGCAACTTTTTAATTTAATTGAAAACTTTAAAACATAACTACCAAGCCTATATTTGTATAACTTTTTTCATAAATAAAACTTGTAAATAAAAACTTGTGACAAAAAAGACGATTTTGGTTGAATAAGATAAAAGTACTGGAAGCTGTGAAAAATAACCCACATTGTTATCTACTCCCTCCCTTACTAATTCAATTACTGCCCCTCCTTTGCTATTTATTTATTCGATATTGTTAAATATAAATTATTTAAAATTAAAGCAATTAATTACCTTTCTTCGGAAAAATAAATAAAATTAAGAGTTGATTTACAAATTTATTGCGTGTGGTTTGGGTGGTACTTGTCAGTAAAGTCATTTAAAGAAAATTTTAGCGAACAACAATTACATTTTTTTAACGAACTGTGAAGAAGCAAGCAAGGTAATTAAACGAGTTCTTAATTTAGACAACTAAGACTACTTTTTGAAAAAGAAAATGTATTTCTCAATTTAAAAAATTCTATTTATTTTATAGGGGTTTTCTCTCAGAACGATCCCAATATACGAAACTTTAACTTTATGGGTGTGGAAGTGGAACTGTCTGTTTGTTGTCTGACCGGGTGTTTTAGCTCACACAGAGAGTGCATACTGCAACTGCAGTGCACTGACTGCACACAGTTCTTTACCTTAATTCATTGGTTGAACGCTAAAGGACCGATATTCGCCCTGATGATCAAAGGCAAAAGAAGTCACAGCAAACACCGTACACGCCGATATCGGCTTTAACCGTTTAAACCCTAAGAAACCGATAGGCCCTTGTGCAATAAGGTAAAAAAAGACACACCCACACCTGACACCAATATTTCGGCCATAATCTTTGGATCCTGACTTTGCAAATCTACCAACTAGTCACTCAGAGTCGTTCTATTAAAAGACCATAGGGTCAAAATATCCGTGTGTCTTTTTTATCTCAAGTTACTAAGGCCGATATATCGTCTCTTTAGGGTCGAAAGGGTTAATATGGCCTTCAAATAGAACAGATCTGGATTCACAAGTTGGTAATTTTGCAAAGTCAGGGTCCAAAGAGTGAAAAGACTAAAACATCAAATTTATACTGAAACGATTTTTTTTAATCATTGGCTTCATTTTTAAACTTATTATTTTTAAGCTGCTATAACAAATAATTTTAATTTTTGCCTTAAGCATTATTGTTTTAATGATTTTTTACAAACAATAGTTTCAGTGTCTTGTAAGAAATAACTCACCTAACTTGTAATGGGTTAGCACACGCTAAAAAAGCTAAAGTTTTAATACTACCTGTAGTCCCAGCCATTGTCCTTCATCCTTTTTCTAAACACACACTACCTCGACCTAATACAAATCAATTTTACTTGATCCTAAAATTCCCTTCTCTCCCTGTCTCATGTTCCCAACTCACTCAAGCTAGTATTCATTCAACAGACGACCTGATTGCAGCATGATAACTAGCCAGTCGACATCATCATATAAACTCACCCTGGTAGACTCTAAGGTTGTTTGTCTACTAAATTTCTATAAAAAAAAAATTAAGCCAATTTTTATTATTCTTGTTAATGCAAAAATGATAGCAATCCAACAAGAAATATTAAAACCCAACACAAATTTTTAAGCTTTCCAAAAAAAAATTTTAACTGATGTTCCTTGAACCCCAAATAAATACAAACTTAATCTTTTTAATTCCCTTTTTACCTTGCCTGATGAAAATTAACTCCTCTCCTAATTCTTATGCCCACAGCTTCAGGTATCTCTGCTTTTTCACCTGCAGATTTATTACTATTGTAATTAGCGTTTATGTTTATATTATCAATTTTATAATTATAATTACTATTATTTAAGTTTTTTACATTAACTCATAGAATCATTAGTATTATATTATAATAGATGGGGCTCATTAACTTGGGAGAGTATCTAATCTAGGTGAAGGGCAACACTGATTTCAAAAGCCCTGCGGCCTCCTCTGCTGCCAGTCATGGGTTCACTGCACTGGGTGTAGACATTAGACATTCAGAGGATATCCATCTGATGCGCAACAGATACCGCACCAATGATAATCTGCGCGAGCGAGTTGGGTGCTAAGGTGGAATACTGAAGCCCCAACTAGTCATAGTCAAAGTCTGACTGACTGTGATGATGATGACTCATAGAATTATTACTAGTGTAATTATTATTAGTTTGTATTATTCATGTTATAATAATTACTTTTGATATTATTCAATTTCTGTTAATTTACTCAGCAACAGAAACAACATCACTTTTGAAGATTTTTTGTTTCCATCTTTTGGCACTATTTCCTTTTAACAGTTAATATTTGTATTTCTCATTTATTTTCCGAAACAAGATAAAACAATTACAAATATCACAATGGTGAACTTGAAGTAAAAATATCATATCTTATTAATGAATATCCTCTTGTAAGATGAATGAACTAGATAAGAAGGATCTAAGTTTAATGGGTTTAGATGGCAGCAAGAAAAGTTGGCTGTGTTGGAAAAGAAGGCTACTGAATTATGTAAAGTAGCGGGTTATGATTAGATCTTCTTGATTATTGAAAAAAAATCATGAACCCTATTTTTTGGCCACTTTCAAAGAATCCATACATTTTGGTGTGTTTAGAAACAGTTTTCATAGTAATTAAAAAGAAAAAAAAACTTTCTTTCTCTGCCGACTGAATACTAATGATTTATGGAAAAAAAAAACAACTGTACCTCTAATCTTAAACGTCTGTTTAGAGAATTCCTAAGTTACTTGAAATTCTTCCACCATTGAGAAATGGTGGTGCAGTATTCTTGTTTACATAATGATGCCAGCTGCAAAATCTAATCATTAAAAAAATATCCCAAAAGCGATTAATTTGCAATGGAAAATATATACGAGGGTGTGTTATATGAGACCTAAGGATCTCATAATGCATGAGAATATATTTTGTTCTGAGACAGGCCAACTTGTAAAATAATACTAAAATTTCAAAAGTCAGTAATATTCTTTACATATTAATTTTATTGTTCATACTGCATCGCTACCTTACCTTCTAGCTTGTTGTCGAGTTGCTCTAATTGTGTGTTCCATGATACATTAATGCAATCTTGGCTGGTTTGTTTGTCCATTGGTTTCATTCTGAAGGGCAGACATCAGCATGCAAAGCGAACAGAAGCAAGAAAGAACACATGACATTATTAAAAGCTTAACTATTTTATTAACTAATTTCAATTCAACATTCTACTAAGTTAACCCCTAACTATTAAGCATAGGTGGACTGAGAGTGTTATGGGATCCCAGGCTGGAAATAAACTGGGACCCCTAATCCCAGATTTTACAATTAAATACTACCTGCAGAGGCTGTGCAGCATGTGATCTGTGCATATTGGCTTAACTATATCCGGTAATCAGCTATGACCATTAGACACACATTATGAGTAACGTGAGATGGAAGGCATGTATTAGATTGTTTAACAAGGACATCCTTGATATTGGCTGTATTTTATTGGCTGTAAGACAAGGCTTTTTGCAGTGCCAGTCGGGCATTGTCTAATTGACTCATGGCTTATTCCACCTTGATATCAAGCTTGTTTCATAAGAGCACTGCAGTGCATGTAGTTGTAATAAAAAAAGAGTACACAAAAACTCAGCTCACCGTGAATAGCTTGTAGTCAGTGCTGTGCTTAGCCACTTAGTGGCCCGGTTACAGAATGCGTCTTGTGGCCCCTTTACCTTAAAAAAAACAAATTGCCCGCCCCCTTAACACACTGGAGCCTTCGACTATATATACATATACAAATATATATAGAAAAAGAGACATTTTGCATTACCTGTGAAGCCAAGGAGCCTTGCGGCTCCCAGGGAGTTTGCAGCCCCCCACAATTGTGGGGTCTGTTGGGGCCCTAAGCACAGTTCTGCTTGTAGTTGAAACAGAATAAATGCACATAGTTCAACACCGTTGGCCTATACTTCCTCTAGTAACCGAATGTCTTGTTTATATATGCACAAAGTACTTCCTTATTATCAGATGAACATCGACATGGTATTTTAGCTAGTCAATATCAAGGGCGCCGCCATTTGCAACTGCACCGGATGTCCCTTCCGTATCGCACAGAAAACATGGCTGTGAAAAAAAGAAAGGCTGAAAAACCATAACTAGGCTGCGGATAATAATTATGTATCCAGATAGGTATGGTCTTTTTTTTTCTTTTTTTTTTTCGAAATTTAGTGCAATGATTTTTGCACATTCTTTTTTTAATCACCCTGTATATATATAAAAATAAGATTAAAGAAAGAAGATAAAATAAATTAATTATAGAGGTAAGATTTTTATAATCTTGAATTAAAAAAAAAATCATGCACCTTGCTGGTAGAATAACAATAAAGCTTAAGAAACCAAGAATAAAATTTTAGCAAAATTCATAATTGAAAAAAATAAAAAAAAATAGTAATGATAAAAAGAACTTCCTCCAAAGCAAACAACATATTTTGTAACTGTTGTCCTCATCTTGATTCTTATATTCAATATACAGAAAAATGGCAGGGATTAACGACTGTGGTGCAAAATTAGAAATTATTATTCATATAATATTGAAAGATTTGAATATCAAAACAGTGTACTGAGTAAGTAAAGCAAAAAAGTATTACAATAAAAGACTAAAAATGAAATTTAATACAATATGTTATTTATTTTAGTATAAGGACTTTAACAAATAAAACCCACTGACCTTAGTAGTTATTTTTGATATTTGAATTGATTTTTAAATTGTAAATTAATGCTACTTAAATAGTGCACCTCATACACATTCAACAAATTGTACTGGGACCGTATGCAATAGCTTGGATTTCTTCAGGTATTATTTGAACTCAGAAACTCTTAAATCAAACAATGAAGCTTTTATAGGCATTTGCACACCAAACCATTTATTCAATTTATGTAATGAAATAATGAGGAGAGGCAACCCGTCATTCAATAGTCACTTTTATTGTAATCAAAAGAGACGATCAAAGAAACCACAAAGTTGTGGTCAGGGCCATATCAATTATATTTTTCAAAAATGGGATACCAAAAGGTTGACTTGTCTTTAAAAAAAAAAGGAAGATATCAAATTAATTTCTTTCCTACAAGTTATGAAATTTTTTGTTTGGAAGGAACAGCTATTATTTCCAATACAAATAAATTGATTTTTTTAAAAAATAGTATATCAACCTTTTTGGTCATTTAATGCCAAGAGTAATTATTTCTATCAAACATCTTTTTTAAAATTTTTGTACCATCACTTTGTTATGAGACACACAAGTTGTACTATTTAATCCATAGCTGAACAAAGAATACCTTTTTTGGTCCAAATGTGAATGGAATGGAATAAAATATGGCAGTCGATGCGGCCAAGTGGATAGACAATTGGACTTAGGAACTGTACTAAGCGGGTTTGATTCCAAGTCATTCCGTCTACTTCATCATGTTGACTAATACTCTTGGGAAAGGTATGAAGCCCTATCTTCCCTGCAGCTATGGGTTAAATAGTGCAAGACCTCAATGGTAGAT
This sequence comes from Idiosepius hallami, assembly GCA_034780655.1. Taxonomy (NCBI): domain Eukaryota; kingdom Metazoa; phylum Mollusca; class Cephalopoda; family Idiosepiidae; genus Idiosepius; species Idiosepius hallami. The sequence continues at coordinate 10,520 of JAUZSX010321421.1, read as the reverse complement.
GTGGCAGATGATGTTCACAGAGATACAAAGGCACTGAAGGTGGATGAAGGCTGCAACAGAGGATGGCCTCCAGTTGTTGTGATTCTCTCCATGCCATTGAAACCAGGTCCTACTCGGCCAAGGGGTTGTATGGTGACTACAGGTGCATCACTCTCCCCACGTTAAAAGACATCACGCGCAGGCATTCTCCTTAAAGGGTCCACAGAACCAAGACGGAGGACAGTCATACTCGACCACGAGTGACCGCCAATGAATGAATGGAATGACCTGGATTTGAACTCGCATATTATGATTCTAAAATCTGACTGCTCATCCACTGTCTCTAACAGACTCTCCTGATGCTAAACAGAAACAAAACAAGATGAGGACAACTGTTTAAATCATATAAAGAATGATGAAAAGTGTATATGTAAATTGTATAAATAATAACAACTCATGAGAGAAATTTAGACAAAAACATTCTATTTCTTTCAGTGTTGTAGATAGCAAAATGAAAAGTTAAAATTTAACAAGAAGGTAGACAAAATTTGCATTGTTTCACTCAAGGTTTTTTTTTTGTTTTTTTGTTGCTTTTTTTTTATTGAAAAAGTGCGAAACAAAATCCCAAAATATGAAGCTGTAAGCTTTTCTGGTGGTGGCCTTATCAGTAAGCCCCCCTTTTCTTTTTTTTTTAGTCTTTTTTATTTATTTTGTGGGATTAATAAATAAAAAGGTATACTAAATTAATTGGCAATTAGCAGAGGAACAAATTATTAGCTAAAAGATGACACTACCTGCCAAATGGAACTTCTTGGTGCCATGTCTTCCACCCAATAGGTTGAAAAAAATTTTAGAGAGAAGAATCTCAAGTTTCTGTTGTTATTTTTAAAAAATTTTTTTTTTAAACTCATAGACTTGGCAATCCATTTTTTTAGAACAAAAAAATACTTTTCACTTTTTTTTTTGTTCCTTTAAATAAAAGTCTAGAAAAAAGATAGTGAAAATCAAAAATGGTATAAAAAAAATTTCTGTCCAAAACAAACATGGCGGTTTTTAACAAAATAGCACAGCACCAACATTCAAATAGAAAAAGGGGCCATATTTAAATTCATTTTTCAATCCAATAGTGAGAAATTCTTAGCATGATGTTGTTACAGATTAGAACCACTATTAAAACAGTGAAAAAAAAAAAAAATGAAAAATAATAAAAATGACATTTTTTGTTATTTTTATTTGATTTAAAAAAATTTTTTATCAATTCTTATCGACATAAACTCTTTGTATTTTTGTGTGTTTGAAAAGAAACATGCATTTTAGTAATAAACGTCATGAAGTCTGATCTAGCTATTTGAATAATAGTAAAAATTCTTATCATTTTAAGAGTTTTTTTTTATCTACATCATTTCTCCACCCATACAAAAAAAAAAAAAATGGATAAAACTACTGACAAATTTCAAGAAAAAAGAGGCTTCTTTTTTTCACAGTTTTAATGGTGATGAAACTTTCATAAAAGGCACCCCAAAATGAAGGGGTAGAAAAAAAAATGAAATGTTGGTTAGTGCTGACCAGGTTTTATGGTAAGGGTTGGAGGAAAAAAAAAATGTTTGTTGGACACATATTTGGGTGAGGGTGAGGGTTGATAAGGGAAAGAAAATGATTAGATCCAAGATCTTTTTTTTTCTTCTTCTGAGAAATGCCCTTTAGTTGAAGGCCAAGTTTGTTAGTCAGACAGGGCAGGTAGTGCAACCTTTTGGCTTGAGCTAATGCCCAAGGCAGAGATGGGTAGCTAGGAGGGTAGAGTGGAAGACAACAGAGGGCTGACTGTAATCCAAGGACAATTAAAACAAATTTAGTAATAAAATAATAATAATAATAATAATAAAAACAAAAGAAATATCCTAGATAAATTCAAAATGGAGAAGCAAGATACTTCTTACTACTCTTAAAGGAGAAGTCTTGAAGACAACAATGATTTATATGTAAAACAAAACAAAAAAACAAACAACCAAAAACATTTTTTTTAAATCAAATACAAATATAGTCATGAAAACAAACGCCCTTTAAAATTTGATCTATAAAAAAAAAACCTCCAGAATAAAAATGTTCTAAAAAAACAAAATAAATTAATAAAAGTAGGTGTTTCGGGCTACAACATTTTAAAGTAACATTAAAAAGCTGCAACATTTTTATTTTCTTTGAGAAGTTCTTTTGCTGGACTTTCTTCAGGAAAAAAAAAAAACTAAACAAAACAATATAATAATTATAATAGACAAAGGTCATAATATCCTAAAAACTATGCAAATCTGAGAAACAAAAGTATCTAAATGTAACATAATGCTTAAAAAAAAATGTATTTGTTGGATGTGTATGAGGTGCACTATTTATGAAGCATAAACTTACATTTGAAAAATCAATTCAAGCATCAGAAACAACTACTAATGGTTGGATTTTTTTTTATCAAATCCCTTACACTAAAATAAATAACATTGTAAATTTCCTTTTTAATCTTTTATTCTGATACTTCTTTGCTTGAATGAAAACATAATACCAGTGGAAATTTTCAGGTATATAATATTTAATAAATTTATCCTTCTTTCTCTATATATATGTGTCTGATTCCAGGGATGATAGGACTGAAACTAAGCGAGACTCTATAATTAAAATTTCTATTTAAAAAATAATAAAGTATGTGTAGGGCCATTCAGAGATTGATATTAGGTTGTCCTGAAAGTTTGTAAACTTAGGAAAACCAAATATTTATATACAAGGTGTCACACGGCAAACCCCCTAACAATACTCATATTTATTTTTTGCAAGTGTTTACAAACTTTTGTGACAAGCTAATATAAGCGTTCATAGAAAGATAGAATTAAAATTCATTATAAAAATCTATTTCAACTTATATATTTGTTGAGTCACCAACATCTTCAGACATTGCTTTTTTTTTTTTTTGCTATACTTTAAAAAAAATGTTCTCTACTTTAACTTTCATTCTTGTAGAGTTACCAAATAGTCACACCATTTGTAAATTCTAAAAAACAAAAAACTCTAGAACTTGTTTATCAAGTCTAGCTAGGGTGTGAGTATTAAGTTCACCTATTATAACTCAAGAAATATTAAGTAAAATTTGTTCATATTTTCACAATTTGCTTACGATAACAATAGTGAGAACTCTTAAAAAAATTATCTTTTAATTAATTTATGAGAATGAAGGTTAAACCTAGCAGGGGTGTAAGGATGGTGCAATATGTTCATATGTTATAACTCAAGAAATATTTAGTGAAATTTGTTCATAGTTTCACAATTTGCTTAAACTAAAAAAATTATCTCTGTTTTGTTTTGTAGCAAATTAACCATTTTTGGTTATCTATTGGTGATTTAGTTCTAATTAGAGAGATGTTACCATTATCATTATTATTATTTTTTTTAAATATAATTGTTTTATAAGTCTATTTGGTTATGTTTGTATAAAGAGCGTAAATCAGAAGGGGGTTTTTGTTTGTGTGTTTGGAATACAAGTCTATAGAGTTCTTGAATAAATTAGATTTTTTACCAAAAGTTTATCTTCCAAAGGACCGCAAAAACTCTTAAATTATTCTAAACATTTTAATTTCCACATAGACTTTATAAATACTGTCTATAGCATACTTAATAAAAGTTTATAAGGTCTGTGTGCAACTGTACATTTAGCTCTTAAAAAATCCTGAAATTTTTGTTCACAGATAATTGGTAAATACTAGAAATATTGCCTGGCTTTGCTCAGACGCCAGGTACTTGTCACTAAGATAGTTTAAGAACCCTATTACATAGGAAAGCTTTTAATCCATTTTTATATTAAATTAATTTCCAATCCTTTTCTATACTAAATTAATTTCTAATGCTTTTTCATGAATTTGGTGTGTGTGTGTGTCGGCAGACTGACCTCTGCAGATTGAACTTGTTAAAAAAAAAAAATAGTTTGTGAGGCGGCTTTGAATCAGTAACAGCTGAACAAGGAGAGAGTCTAACCCCTTTCCGATTAGCGATTAGCGCTAGATAAGGGAAATCTGTTGCTGAGGTGGAGCGCCACACCTACTCTCAGCTCCCTTTAACACGTTAGATTACCTGATAATGCTATTCATATGCTGAGTTGGCAAGGTCGAGTATCGAACCTGGGACCTTGTGATTGCCAGGCAGTGCTCTGCTGACTGAGCTATCCCAACCTACACACACACCATTTAGTGGCAAGTCTCATTGGAATTTCAACTTCACAAGCAGTGCTCGGCCTGCTTTCTAACCAAAGACTAAGGGTGCATCTACCCAGAGGTTTAAAGGCTACAGGCTGCAATACAACAATAACAATCTGATTTTTATATTATAATAGATATAAATATATTACAAGAATGTTTGTTTAGAGTTTGTATGCTATGGGGTGAAAGTTCATTATGAGCTAAGTTAAAAGGTAGAGTTACAGAAGAAAAACAAATGTATGTTGGTGAGAAGGAGGCAGAAAGAAACAGAATCATGCAGCATTTTTATTGCCAGTCAATCCAAAAGGAGAAGTAACATAAAAAAGATAATTTATTTATTTCTCGGATGGAATATGATAAAAGTGTTAAAAACTTTTCTTTTTTTTGCCCCCACTTTTGAGTTTCTTTTGACAAACAAGATATAATTTAATGAGCAGCACCAACCAAGTTTAGTACAAGGCCATTTTTAAGGTGAATGCAATGGTTTAGACTGGGATTTGAACTCGCATACTTTGATTCCAGAGCTCAAGCTATTTACCAATGCTCCACCTTTGCTGACAAACAAGATATACACCAAGATTACATGCACCATTATGGCCACTTAACATCAGATTTAATGATCAAACCAACAGAGATTGGAAATGACCAGTAGTTTTGTGTTTTACAGCATATCAACCTCTAAAGGTCAATTAATGCCAAGAAAAAAACATTTTTTGATAAATGTTCTTTTGTCCACACACAGATTTCAAAATAATACAGAATGAACTATTTAATCCATAGCTGGAGGGAATGTGGATTCATACCGTTCCCAAGGGTATTTTCCCTAATGTGAATACAAATGGAACAATTGGAATTCAAACTCACATGTTACAATTCTGGAAGTTGGACTGCCTATCTACTGCCCTAAGTGGACCTCCCCACCCAGACTAAGATTAAGTAAAAGGTTCTGTTGGGAAGTATCGACTAGAACTCGTAGCCAGGCATCACCTTTGTCTATTATTAATTCTTTCACCTTCCACTTCCCTGAAGAGAGTCAACTGGAAGACATTTCCAAAAAGAAAATAAAAAAATCAATAAATTATAGTTCTTCTGAAGCATTCTTCTGAAGCATCATATAATATATATTAAATAAATTTTTTTTTAAAAAGGCTTAAATTATAAAAAAAAAATAACGGACTTTTACGAAAAGGAAAAAATGTCATAACTACCAAACCTAAACAAACAGAAAGGAGAAAGAAACAAGGAAAAAATAAACATAAGCATTAAAAGACCAGCATAACAAGAAGTTTGAAAATGGGGTAATACCCCCGAAATATTACATACCAAATTAAAAAACAACAACCTTATAACGCATCATTTAAGCCTTTAAAAAAAAATTTATTTAAAAAAATGAAAGCTTTAAATTTTTAATGTTATTTAAAAGAAAGAAAGAAATAAAAAAAAAAGGCTGAGATATATTAAAACAATTATTACCAATAGCTGTTGGTGTGTGATTTATTGGCAAGATTATTACCAAACAATAGAGCTGCTGTGTGTGCTATTTACAAAAAGATTGAAAATAGGTGTAAGGTTAACTCTCCCTCAGGGCTGGGGATTGTGGTTCACAGTCTCCAAGAGTAAGTGAGAGAGAGAGAGGAAGAGACAGAGAGAGAGAGAGAGAGAGGGAGAGACAGAGAAAAAGAGAGAGGAAGAGAGAGAGAGAGAGAGAGAGAGAGAGAGTCACCTTCAGTCTGCTTTAATAAGTCGGGTTTTACATAACCCACATTGAAATTTTTGTTTTTGGAGGGGGCTCCACAATTATTTCCATATTTTTTTTTGTTTTTTTTTTGTTTTTGGATTTTTAATTAAAAAATTTTATTTTAACATTCTCTCTTTCATTCCTATATATAGTTATTGAATAGAAAAAAAAAATCACATTTCTTCATTAAAGGTTGGGAGGGTAAAAAACATACTCAATATCAGCAATAGAGCAAATGCAAAAAGAATAGACAGTGTAAATGCACATAATGACACTGCATTATGACCAAGAGGAAATGACAGGATATAACAGTATTCAATAACTATATATGCACAAACTTTTTATCTTTGCATTTCTTAAGAATTCTGTGATTTAATTGTTTTTGCTTCATAACATGTTTCCTAATTTACTAGGAATGGATTTGTTTTATTTTATGACATATCAACCTCTTGAACTATTCCATACCAGAAAACCATTTTTTTTTAGATTTCATTTCTTTGTTTTATGGCATTTCAATCTTGACTGACATTCAATGCCAAGAACCATTTTTTTTATGGGTTCCATATCTTTGTTTTACAGTATATCAACTTTTGAATGCCAGGAACCATTTTTCTTGGGGTCAATTTCTTTGTTTTACCACATATCAACCTTTACTGTCATTTAATGCCAGGAACTACTTTTTCATAGTTTCCATATCTTCGTTTTACAGCATAACAACTTTTATGGCCATTGTATCAAGAACAATTTTTTTTATTCGATTCCTTTGATTCATGGTATATCAACCATTACAATCACTGAATGCCCTGAAAGAACCATTTTTGTTGATTTCAGTTTCTTTGTTTCATGGCCTATGAACCCTTATGGTCATATGAACAAATGTTTTTTCTTACATGAACCAATTGTTAGGCAAAAAGTAACTGTACTATTTAATCCAAAGCTGGGCGGAATATGAAGATGCACACTTTTCCTGAGAGTGATAGCTTAAAAATAAGCAGAATGGACCAGCCAGGATTTTTAATCATGTGTGGCATGCATCCAAAGTTGAAGCTTAGACTACAAAGTCATAATGGATTTCTCAAATGATTAGAGGAGTTTTTCAAAGTTCTGAGATATTTAATCAATCTTTACCAATTCAATTCTATAGTATTTTTTAGGACTGCAAGTATACTGATCAATAGGGCTAGGACAATATGCTTTATTAAAGAACATTCTTGTCACAGTCCTATTCAGTTACTTGATTATTTCGTGATTTTTACCATTTCGTTCAATTCTATAATTATTACTACTAACTACAGAATTGAAAGAAATGGTAAAATCAAGTCTGTGACAAAAATATTCAATAGTAAAAGCATATTGTCACAGCTTACTGATCAATATTCAACCAACTTTAGCCTTTTTCTCGTGAAATCTTGAATTAATTATAAAGGTTAAAGTGTCTCTCAAGGGCTATTTCAAGTTGCTGCATGTTGGCAACACTATTTTCTTGAATTTTTTTTTCAAGTCATAATATTTTCAGTTGAAAGATAAACCTAATTTTACCAATCTTCCAACCGTGACTCATAAAGTAAGTCTGAGTTATATCTATGCATTTAATAGATAAATGTTTTTAAGTTTTGCATGAAATAAGGTAAATCTTCCAAAAGCAATTCAACTCTGATAAAAATATCATAAAATATTATGAATTAAGTAATGATAGATAAATAACTCTTCATCTTTTTGTATAAAACTTTCAGTGTTTGGGCCTTTGATTATTTTATCATCAACAATTTTTTATTGTTTCTTCAATAACTTCAAAAATGTTGGTTTTTGTTTAATATCATATTAACCTTTTCATTCATTTAATATCCAGAACAATCATTTTCTGAGAAACGTCTTTCTCTTTACAACCCATAGTTTGAATTATACAAGCTGCATTATTTAACCCATGACTGGAGGAAATAAGAGGACCTGACCCTTCTTCATGTGGTAATAACAGAAGAACTAGGAACTGAACTTGCAAATTATAATTCAAAAGTCCAAGAACTTATTATCTGTGCCATGCAAACTTTTCCTCAAAAAAAAAAAAATTTCGATAAGACAAAATCATATAAAATATTGTTTGCATTTGATCAATTTGATCCAGTCAGAACATATATTCTGAGTGAGTAATTCAGCAGTCCCGACACTCTCTCCAAACCCACCCCCACCAAAGAAAAACAGGAATGGATTGTTTGGTCATAAATGAATATTAATCAACAAATATTGAACTGACATATAGGGAGAAACTTGCATTTCGTAGAGTTGAGAGTACAGAAAACTTTTAAAACAGCCTTATTTTTGTCATTATTGTAATAACCTAGGGAAGGAGGTATCGATACTTGCTAGGTATCGATCATCAGGTTGGTTATTTTGTAAGATGCAGGCAATTGTAACCGGTAGGTGATGCTGGTGTTGTTATGCTAGGGCTGCTATCTGTCTATCAGCCTGGAGAGTTCCCTCCGTCAAGGTCCATAACTCCTGGCATGATGAGGGTTATCTTTCTTAGGATATTACAATTATATATGATTATAACCTTTCTAAATGATAATTAATAGTTCCAAAATAAAAATGGTTTATATCATTGGAGTCTTGTTGAGAAAAAATACATTTTATTTTTCTTATTTGTTTCTAGGCAAGGTTTTACAACTTCCAAACTTGTTTGGAAGGGTTTTACAACTTCACTGATTTTCCCCAAATACTAATATTGTTGAATAACATTAAAATTTAGAAAGATGTATGTTTATAATCTGTGAGACTAAGCTAAGAGAAATAATGAGAAGTCACATAATTCTCTTTCTTTCTTGTCTTAACCTTTGAAGGAGCCACATGCACTTCAACACGCATTCTATAGTTAAGGCTCTAATTCATAAAGCTATTTTATTGTAATCAAGAAAAAATTATTTAAAAAACGCTTAAATAGTTATCTAAGTTGTTATTTATTTATGCCTTTGAATTGTTCAGGATTTCAGAAAAAAAAACCATAACCACAGAACGAATCATATCCACCATATTGATTTCAGTAATTAGGACCAGAACAAGAAATAGGTGGATCCATATTAGGATGCAGGCCCAAAGGTCCTTATCACTTGAGATTTTTCATCCTATGAGCTATACTTAGTGTGGAAGAACATGGAATCCTGTATTATTAAAAGATGAAGGGTAATTACTGCTTGTAAGAATGATTTGCATACCAATTTAAACAAAGTAATTAAATAAGAAAGAGGTTAATCTTCTCAATGAATAATGAAATGGGAGTTAGATTTGAATTACCTGCCTTGAAATTTGGTCATCAAGACAAAAAATAATTTTATTTTAATCATTTCTCCTATTATTTCTTGTCTTTTTTGTCGAGTAAATAATTGTGTGTTTAGATGATGATGAGACAAATTAAAAATGAATAAATAAACTGACATTTTATGTAAGAGTTTTTTTTTATTTTTCATTTTTTAGATAAGGCTATTGACAATGAGTATTAGTTGAGCTTTCACTTTCACTCTCATCATTAATATTACATACACATGGTTTCTTTATCTAAAGATTTGAGATGAAGCTCGATGATTATTCAGATTTGGACTTTTGTTCTCATCTGTTATATACAAAAAGTTTCTTTATTTAAATTTTTGAGATGAAGCTTGATAATCACTATTATTTAGACTTGGACTTTTGTTTTCATCTGCAATATACATAAAGTTTTTTTAGTTGATTATTGAGATGAAGCTTGATTATTTTTATTATTTAGACTTGGACTTTTATTTTCATCTGTTATATACATAAAGTTTCTTGAGTTAGATTTTTTAAATGGAGTTTAATAACTTCTTCAATTATTAATATTATTGCTGGTATTTAGCTTTAATCAAAATGATTGAATTGACACACTCATTGGTTTTGTTTAGGTTCTACTTGTTTTCGGGAATATTCTTTTAAAACTAGGAAATGCCATGTCAAACTCGGGAGCCTTCACGGAATTATAAAAAAGGTTTTCACAATTGATAAAAAGGGCACATTGGCTGAAACGTATATAAAATTATGAAGATGAAAACAAAATTGAAAATAATACTAGACAAAAGCATTTATTTATAAAACACTTCTTTTAATAATTGTATGCAAATTAGACATTCTCTGAATTATTTTGTTTTCTTCTTTCAAGATTTTAATGTATAATAGATTGAAGTGAATGGCGTTTCTGGGCGATTTAAGATGACCTAAGGCAATTTGGCATCATAAGAAAGAGAAAATTGAAAAAGGATTTTCTATTTATTCATTCCAATATTTTTATACATTAAAAAGTTTATATACTATATTCAAACATATTTGATTCAGATTTGCTGTCAACTAATTTCTTTCTTTTTTTTTCTCCAATTTCCTGATAATCTGAATCATTTTAAAAAAATATCCCAAAACACTCTTGATTTCATTTTCTAAAGAGTTACAGGATGTAAGGTTTCATACAACTACGATGATCTGATTTTTTTCATTATCATATAGTTTACGAGGGAAGCCACGTATTAAAAATACGGGGAGGTAGTTGATAATGAATAAAAAAAGTGCTCAATACT
>JAUZSX010321403.1:0-11629 GCA_034780655.1 Idiosepius hallami | reverse complement strand
CTGGGTAAATGACTTGTTGAATGGTTCTCTAGTTGGTTGGTTGAAGGGTTGGTTTGTCTAGTTTTTTTATGTAGTTGCCTGGGTAACTGACTTGTTGAATGGTTCTCTAGTTGGTTGTTTGAAGGGTTGGTTTGTCTAGTTTTTTTATGTAGTTGCCTGGGTAACTGACTTGTTGAATAGTTCTCTAGTTGGTTAGTCAAATGGTTAGTTTCTTTAGTTGTTTATTTGTGTTGTTGGCTGAGTAAGTGACTTAATTATTATTTCTCTAGTTGGTTGCTTGAATGGACGGTTTATTTAGAGGTTTTTTCATGTAGTTAGCTGTGTAGATGACTTGCTTAATTGTTTTATAGTTGATTAGTTGGTTTGTTTGGATGTTTTTTCCTGTAGTTGACTTGGTAGCTGACTTGTCGAATGGTCCTCTTGTTGGTTGTTTAAATGGTTAGTTTCTTTAGTTGTCTGTGTTGTTGGCTGGGTAAGTGACTCAATGAGGGTTTCTCTTGTTGGTTGTTTAAATGGTTAGTTTCTTTGATTGTCTATTTGTGTTGTTGGCTGGGTAAGTGACTTGTTGAGTGTTTCTCTAGTTGTTTGATTGAATGGGCGGTTTGTTTAGATGGTTTTTTTTATGTAGTTGCCTGGGTAAACTAACTTTCAAAATTGTTGTCTGTAAAATGGTTGTTTTTTTAGTTGTTTTTATGTAGTTGTCAAGGTAGCAGGCCTGCTTAATGGTTCTTTAGTTGGTTGGTTGGGCAGTTAGGCTGGAGCATTGGTAAAAGCCCGGTCTATCGAATCGTATTACGCAAGTTCAAATCCCAGTCAAAACCATTGCATGTACCTTTAGCTACCTCGGGTATATGGGGCTTGTAAACTATGGAGAGTAACTCATCTAGGTTGAGGGTAGGGCTAGCAACTCTTTCTTGTAAAACAAGTATGCTACGGAAACAGCAAAAAAATGAATTTGTTGCCCAACGCACCACTAAGTGTAATGGTTTAAGAAAAAGTTGATTAGTTGGTTGGTTGGTTGGTTGGTTGGCTGGTTGGTTGGTTGGTTGATTTGTTGGTTGGTTGATTTGGTTGGTTGTATTTTTATGTTGACTGACTGACTGACTTCAGCGTCTGGCTGACAGGTCTGATGGGTGAATGGATGGATACATGATTTTTTGATTGGTCAGTTATTTTTTATAGATGTGTGTGTCTTTGGTTTGTTGGTTGGCTCACTAGTTACATAATGGGTGGATAGATGGATGGATGGATGGATGGTTGATGGGCTGACTTATTCCATATATGGATGAATGGTTCAATGTTTTGTTTATTGGTTGGTGGGTTAGTCATTTATTTCAGTTGTTGACTGGCCGACTGGTTGGTTGGTTGTTTGGCTGGGTGTCCGGTTGTGCTCTGTCGATCGAAAGCTCACTACAAAAACAGTGGGTATTTTAGTCCACTTATAGAAATTTATACTTGGCACAGGCGCGATCGATGGATGGTTTGAAAAAGATATTATAAAGAGATTATGTCTCGGGATAGCAGCTTGCCAACAGAAACTATTCTGGTAAGTTTATCAACAAGGCTAAATAGAAAAGCGCCAATTGAAAGGGAGGGGAAAATGAAAAAAGATTGGAAAGTGAAAGTGAAAGTAGAAAAGGTGAAATCGAAATTTAATTAAGGAAGAAGACAGAGAGATGCAGTGAATTGATAGAATGGAAAAACGTGGGAAGGGAGGGAGGGAGAGAGAGAGGAAGGAAGGAAGGAAGAAGGAAGGAAGAAGGAAGGAAGGGAGGGAGGGAGAGAGGAAGGGAGGGAGGAAGGAAGGAAGGAAGGAAGAAGGAAGGAAGAAGGGAGGAAGGAAGGAAGGAAGAAAGAGAGGAAGGAACGAAGTGAGGGAGGGAGAGAGGAAGGAACGAAGGAATAAAAGACGGAAAAAGAAAGAAAGAAAAATGAAGGAAAAAAAACCCCAAAAAAACAAAGATGAAAAATGAAGAGAAAATGAAGAAAGAAAAAAAAGGGAGGAAGAAAAATGGAAGGAAAAGAAAGCAAAAACATTAAAGAAAGAAAGAAAGAAGGAAAGAAAGAATGAAGGAAGGAAGGAAGAATTAAAAGAAAATCGAGGGGAAAAAAGAAAAAAAACGAAGGAAAAGAACACAATTTGAAAAAAACAAAAATGAAAAATAAAGAGAAAATGAAGAAAGAAAAATAGAAGAAAAAAAAATAGAAGGAAGAAAAATAGAAGGAAAAAAACATTAAAGAAAGAAACAAAGAAAGAAACTAAGAAAGAAAGAAGGAAGAAAAGAATAAAATAAAGAAAAAAGGTAAAATGAAAAGAAAAGAACAAAAAATTCAAAGAATAAAAAAAAGAAAAAAAAGAAAGAAGAAATAAAAGAAATAAAAAGGAAAGGATAAAAAACAATAAAAGAAAAAACATTGTAACATTGTTTTCTGTTTAACGGCATATCAACCTTTCAGGTCATTTTAATTCCTAAAACAATTACTTTTAGATAAATATTGTTTTATACACACATTTTTAATAACACTAGTTGCACTATTTAATCCATAGCTAGAGGGAAGATGGAGACTCATACCTTTGTAAGGTTACGATGATGATTATTATTGTTATTCCTCACCTCCGAGGAACGTAACCTATGTGTAAAGTGAGAAGTCCCTGTATTCCACAAAAAAATCACTTTACGCGAGCCCTTCAGGAACATAACCCTTGCGTAAAGTGATAAGTCCTTATAATATTTAAAATCACATTCTACAAAATATCACTTTACGCGAGCCCTTCAGGAACGTAACGCTTGCGTAAAGTGAGAAGTCCCTGTTATAGGTTCCTGTTAAAAGAAAACATTAATTCAACGAAATAAAGAAAAAATAAATAAAAAGAATAAAAGACATGAGAAGAATTTCATTGTGATTCTGGGAATCAATTGGTACAGATTTGGATTTTAAAATAACTATTTACAATTCTTCAATACAAGAGAGGCACCCACGGGTGTTGGCAGAGTGATAAACTTTCAGCTTGAAGTCCTTATAATTCCGCGGTATCAAATTAAAAAGAATTGTACATGTTCTCCAAAAGGTCTAGACCAGTGGTTCTCAACCGGGAGTGAATCGCCACCTTGGGGGCGAAAATCAAATTTTGGGGGGTGATGAATGCAGTTTTCAATCAGTCTTACAGAAGGAACGAAACAGATTTAACATTATTTCTCGTGGAGTTATTCGTATCTGCTTGAGTAATATTAAGCCTGACATTGAATTTTTAGCGAAACATTGTTAATCTCAGGGCTCACACTAGTTGGACTCTCCACATTTCTTGTAAATTTGCAATAAAATTATTTTAAATTTAATATGTTTTCCATTTGCATGTACATGTGCAAAATGTTTCTAGTGTTGGTTAGTCATAACTAGTTATCATTTCTTCTTGGGGAGCGATTATGAATTAACTTAAATCAAAAATAGCATTTGGGGGCCATAGCCAGGAAAAGGTTGAGAACCACTGGTCTAGACACAGAAAATCTTCAAAAATAAACTTTTTAACTCAATGACAACTTCTTTAAAATACAGACTCTGTACCAAAATATATGGACCCATGAAAATCTCAATAACTTTTATTATAATAGGGATTGTACCAGAAATAATTTTTCTGATATACAGGCGGTCCCAAAAGTAGGGACACTGAAAATCTAAACACAGTTTTCCCAGTAGTGCCGTGCTTAGCCACATAGTGGCCCCAAAGCAGAATGCGCCTTTCGGCCCCCTAACCCTAAAAACCGCAACTTGCAGCCCTCAACGTACTGGAGGTTTTGATCAAAGATTATAAATACATATACAAATATATATATGAGCAGCGATGTTGGAGCATTGGTAAAAGCTCGTCTTCTGAAATCGTATTATGCGAGTTCAAATCCCAGTCAAGACCATTACTTTCACTTTAGCAGCCTTGGGCAGATGGGGCTCGTTAACGAGCAGCTCATCTAAGTGAAGGGTAACACTCAATTCAAAATGCCCAGGTATATAGAGCACGTAAAAATAGCCTTGTGCCAAACTTGGGTTTGTGCTCACCAAGTAAATATAATATAGAGTGAGAAAGACAGACAGAGAGATGGGTTAATAGATTTCTATTTCAACATATAAGCATGATAATAATACAATAGTTAAAATATTGGATCATTTTTGGTCGACTGCGATTGTATTTTCTTTCTTTTTTCTTCTCTTTATTGTGTATGTGCGTTCATATTGAAAGAATTCATTTTATACCGGAAGAATACAATGCCAGCCAATAGAAGAACAGGATGCAAATAATATTTGTCTATAAAAAAATTAAACCCAAACTGCTATTAATTACCACTACTATTGATATTCTGTTAAAACCAACTTGGATTTTTCCTAGACGACTTCTTCTTATTATTATTTTATTATTATTATAGTTATTTTATTATTATTATTTTATTATTATTATTATTTTATTATTATTATTATTTTATCATTATTATTTTATTATCATTATTTTATTATTATTTTATTTTTTATTATTATTATCCTATTATCCTATTATTATTATAATTATTTTATCATTATTATTTTATTATTATTAGCTTATTTCATTATTATTATTTTATTATTCTATTAGTATTATTATATTATTGTTATTTTATTATTAATATTTTATTATTATTATTTTATTATTTTTATTATAATTCTATTATCATTATTATTTTATCATTCTATTAGCATTATTATATTGTTATTTTATTATAATTTTATTATCATTATTATTTTATTATTATTATTTTATGATTATTACTATTTTATGATTATTATTAATTTTATTATTATTTTATTATTATTATAATTTTATTATTATTTTATTATTTTATTATTATTATTAATTTTATTATTATTATTTTATTATTATTATTAATTTTATTATTATTATAATTTTATTATTAATTTTATTATTATTATAATTTTATTATTATTATTATTTTATTATTATTATTAATTTTATTAATTTTATTATTATTATAATTTTATTATTATTATTTTATTATTATTATTTTATTATTATTATTAATTTTATCATTAATTTTACTATTATTATACTTTTATTATTATCATTATTTTATTATTATTATTTTATTATTATTATTTTTTTATTATTATTATTATTCCTGATAAGAATGAAACATCCCAAGATATTATTAGTCCTGATAAAAATGAAATAAGTCCAATATTATTAGTTTTGGTATCAATCCAATGAATATTACATAAAAATTAAAATTAAAAAAATATTTCTCTCATGCCAATAAATATAGTACATTGCACGTCGGGATTTTGTTTGGCGTTTAACGGCATATCAACCTTTTTAGGTCATTTTAGAACGTTATTTTTTACACCCATAGTTTTTTTTTAATAGCACAAGTTGCAGTATTTAATCGATAGCTGGAGATTCATACCTTTCCCAAAGGTATTAGTCGTTATATCAGCATACTACGGTTGTGAAGTCTGATTGCATATTCACTGGGCCATATCGACCGCCCTGCATATTGGGAGTCTAAAATATTATTTTTTTAAAAAATACTTAACCCTTTAAACCCTAAAGGCCCTGGCGACTTAAGGCAAAAGAAGACACATACACAATGATACTTCAACTTCCATCTTTGGACACTGACTTAGCAATATTACCTAGTAGTCACTCAGAGCCGTTCTATTAAAGAAAAATATTTGGTTTGAAATGTCTGTGTGTCTATTTTTGCCTTTGGTTATTAAGGCCGATATTGACCCATTATGGTAAAAAAGGGTTGTGTTTAAGATATCTTGAGACAGCCTGTATAAAACATTTAAAAAAATCAAATAAATTATTAATCCAAAGTTTCTTTTTTAAAAATATAAACTTGATTTAGACTTTTATGGCATGCAGCCTAAACATGTTTAAGTGCATCATCATGGTTGTGGGGGGGAGCAATAGTTTTTTTTTGTTTGTTTGTTTGCTTTGTGTTTAACGGCATATCAACCTTTAATTTTAATGCCCAGAACAATTACTTATGATAAACGTTATTTTTATACACACATAGTTTTATGGTTTTTTTTTAAATAAACAAGCTGCACTATTTGCCCGGTGGTAATTCCTGACGGCAGAGTGACAATAAGTCTCCCCTGACACTTTAGTACATCTGGAAGATGGCCATTCATACTTTTCCCAAGGGTACTAGTCGACATGTCAACGTAGACGGAACAACTTGGATTCAAACCCGAAAACTATGGTTCCAAAGTCCGATTGCCTAACCACTGGGCCACGTTGACCATAACTAGAGGGAAGATGGCCATTCATACCTTTCCTAAGGGTACTAGTCGATATGTCAACGTAGAAGGAACAACTTGGATTCGAACCCGTGCACCATGGTTCCGAAGTCTGATTGCTAATCTACTAGGCCACATCGACCGCCCTGAGCAATAGTGTGTCTATGGGTGGTGGTGTCATGTGTATAGATGGGGAACAACGGGATATGATGAAGGAGCAATTGAGGGTGTGTAAATAGAGAAATGACGGAAAAGACATGAGCATCTGGTTTGATTCAAATTTTCATTTACTCCTGTGGTTTTTCGGAATCCTTGGGATGAGGCTCGATGATTTGTACAAGTAGTATTTGGACTGTTGTCCTCATCCTTATCATTGTTATTTTCCCAACATTTCGGACGATTTATCCTTCGGCCTTCTTCAGGTGATCAATCTCGAATGCATTGGACGCATAGCGCAACGGACTTGGGAAATTGATTCCCAAGGTCGATTACATGAAGAAGGCCAAAGGGTTAATTGGCCGAAACGTTGTGAATATAACAATAATAAGGGTATTAGTCGACATGTAGTTCCGAAGCCCAATTCGGCCTTCTTCAGGTAATCAAAATCAGGAACCAAGTTTCCAAGTTCGATCACCTGAAGAAGGCCGAAGGGTTAATCAGCCGCAAAAGTTGTGAATACAACAATGATAAGGATGAGGACAACAGTCCGAATGATAGTTGTACAAATCATTTACCCCTCTTGTCCTTTTTTTTTCCGTTCGAATGATTTCATTCATAAAAGCTTAAGTCCATTTTTGTTTTTGCGTGTCCCTGAGTATTTACGACAGGATTGGCCGTCCAAGGCGGCTGAACACTCCGCTATTGTCGATACTACTGCTACTGCCACTCGTATTAAATTCGGCGTCGTTTGCTTGCGGCTCGTCTGCCGTGGAAGTCACCTCTGAACATCGCTGGACACCAAGCCGAGATTTGACGCCTGAAAATGGAAAGAAAAAAAAGTTAAGGATCTTGATTTATAAACTTTTTTTGTCAGCGTCCCCACCCTTTGCCACAGTGATAAAAATGCCAATGCCCCCTTAACTGGGGAAACAAAAATGCCAGTGCCCCCTTAACTGGGGAAACAAAAATGCCAGTGCCCCCTTCACCGGGGGGACAAAAATGCCAGTGCCCCCTTCACCGTGGGGACAAAAATGCCAATGCCCCCTTAACTGGGGAAACAAAAATGCCAGTGCCCCCTTCACCGCGGGGACAAAAATGCCAGTGCCCCCCCTTTTTCAACCAAAGCCATAAAGACAATACATCTAGTAAAAAATATGGTGGAAGTATACAGGCACGAACGTCTATTTGCAGCGACAGGGAAACGCTAAATTAAATCGTCCCGTTTTCTAGCCTTTCTACCAATACCAACATGACATTTTACTGTCATTGATCTAAGGCCCCCCTCACAATATTAATGGCCTGATGACTGTGTTGGCGATAAACTGCAGTTGCCAATGGGTGTTGACTCCGTGTCTACACTTAATTAATATACACGCTCTATCAATGATATTGAGCACTCTATCTACAAATTTAAGCAATCTTATCACTTATATATATATATATATATATATATATATATTAATCTGGGAAAAAATGGCATTGCCCTACCGCCCAAAGAGAATATAACTTTAGTGTGTTCAGAGTGTAGGTTAGGGCCCCATAAACATGATTTGTGTATATTAACAAGTCTAAATGAGTTATATTTTTATTAACACACGGAACAGAATTTTTGGGAGCCTAAGCTACACTCTGAACCCAGTAAGATTAAATTCTCTTTAGGTCCATCAACAATGCCATTTTTTCCAGGACTACTAATATTTCTATATGAAATCTTGTTTTAAATAATTTAAACAAAATATATTATGACTGTTGCAGCAGCAACGGTGGAGCATTAGTAAAAGCTTGGGCTCTGGAATCATATTAAGCGAGTTCAAATTCCAGTCAAAACCATAACTATCACTTTAGCAGCCACAGGCAGATGGGGCTCGTTAATTCGGGAGAGCATCTTATCTAGGTGAAGAGTAACACCGAATGTAAAAAGCCTGGGTTAGAGCACGTAAAAATGACCGTGTGCTAAACTTGGGTTGGTGCTCACCAAGTAAATATAATATTATGACTGTTGCAAATTCAAATGAAATAAATATGTAAAAATACTGTTCTCATTTACAAGGGACATAATTTCAAAAATAGATTTGGAATTGAGTCCCTTGAAAAAAAAAATATCTGAAAGGGAGATAGTACAAGGAATATTTGTTTAAAAGTTTTCTCCCTTGAAATAATTTTATAAAAGAACGTTAAATGGCAGTGTTTTACAAATATCCGTACCTTACGAAAACAGGGACCATAAATCTGTCGGGGACACCTGTGCATTTTCACCGTCAAATTGCTTTCACTATTTCATCACGCGTTTTAAAGTTCTCTAAAATTGATAATTTCTTTCTTTCTTTTGATATTGAATAATTATTCTTTTTTTGTTTTATTTCATTTGGTTTTGATTTGGGTTAGGGTTAGGGGTTAAGATTAGGGTTAGGGTTTAGGTTTAGGGTTAGATAAATAGTTCTAATTTATTTAAGTATTTTCTTTGTTTACTTCATTTAAATTAAATCAAGTATTTAGGTCAAAATCGTATCTCCCACTACCAAATTAATAACACGTGACTTGACGGTGAAAATGCACAAGTGTCCCCGACAGATTTAAGGTCCCTGTTTTCGAAAGGTACGGATATTTGTAAAACACTGCCCGTTAAATAATATGGTTTGATACAGTGCCAAGAACTGTATTAATTCAAAACTAACATTACATTGATGATTTCTAAACGAATGAAATAGATATAAATGCAAATTTCAAAATTATTTATTGCTGTTAATTTGTAATTACTACAGTTCATTTATCTTCCCTCCAGCTATGGGTTAAATAGTGCAGGACCAAAACGGCCGATGATGTCCACAGTGATACAATGGTACTGAAGACGGACAAAGGCTGCAACAGAGAATAGTCTGCAGTCGTTGTGCCTTTGTCCATGCCATGGAACCAGATCCTCCTCTGCCAAGGGACCGTGTGGTGACTGCAGGTGTATCAGTCCTCACACGTTAAAAAAAATAACGCACAGACGTCCACCCAAAAGGGTCCACAGAACCAGACTGAGGACAGTCATACTCGGCCACGACTCGAGTGACCGCCAATAAAACGGTTTATTTATTTATCTATCTATCTATCTATATATATATATAAATTATATATTAACTTGAAGCTAGCGGTCTTTGGTGACTTTAATTTCATGCCGAAGCAATCATCAGAAAAATAATGATTTTAATAAATTATAGTTCTTCTGAAGCATCATATAATATATAATAAATAAAAATTTCTATAACGGTTTAAGGGTGCAGGTTCTGTTATTATTTTTTTTTTTTTGTTATATTTCGGGGATATAACCTCATCCTCAAACATCCCGCCACGCTGATCCTTCAATGTCTACGTTTAATTCTGTTGTTTCTTATTTCCCTCTGTTTATGTTTGGTAGTCATCAACTTTACAATTGTGGAGACAAAAAAGCTCGAGAATTAAGATAAAAAATGCATTAATCACTTGGATTGCAAAAGCAATTTAGCAATAGGCAAAAATCATAACACAATATCTTTTATGAATCTAATAACAAAAGAGCAGTTTGCAAAATGTACAATCAGCATAAAGTTTTCAAAAAGCATGTTTTAAATAACAGTCATGTATCATTCATTTCTTATGTTTTCTTGCATATGAGATTAAAATATAAATGCTTCGTTAAATAGAATTTTAAGTTTTCTTTTCAATATTTTTAATTCAATTATTTCTTGTTTTTTAAGTTTAGTATATTTTGGCAGAATATCATTATTCAGACACGTTTCATTAAAAAAAAGAATTATTTTTATTTTGAATATTTTTAATTCAATTTTTTCTTGTTTTTTAAGTTTAGTATATTTTCAGTCATCATAGTTCTCTCCATGCCATTGGAACCAGAACCATCCCCCCCCCCGCCTGCCAACAGGGCCATGTGGTGACTGCAGGTGCATCAGTCACCCCACGTTAAAAGACATCACACACAGGCGTCCTCCAGGAAGGATCCACAGAACAAAGACGGAGGACAGTCATACTCGAACACGAGTGACCGCCAATGACAAATGAATGAATAAAATGTGGTGTAAGCGGCATCTTTTTTTTTGGGGGGGGATTCTGTTCTATCCCCAAGACACCCCTAACCTAAAGAGAGGAAAGATGATCATGTTGCTTCAACAAGGAACAGCTCTTCCGGAAGAGTAAAGATCTCAGTTGTCCATTTCAGGTGTTCTCCAAAAGTCAACAACATTATGTTTCTCGTGATTAATTAAAAACATAAAAGCATTAATTTTTCCAATGTTAACATTCAAAGAGTCATTTCATGTTATTTACACAAACCAATTGAAATGTTAAGGTCATAAAAGAGTTATATTCCTTGCACATCTGTAAACTTTTTTTTTAGGTCTATCTAGTTAGTATTCCTACAATTTCAAATTTCACATGCTCTATCACTAATACTGAACACTATGTACTTAGTATTATCAACACAATATTAATACTAAAATATAGAATATTTCTTTTAAAAAGTTAGTCAAAAAACCTTTTCTAACTAAAATCACAAACCAATACACACACACACACTAAAGAATAAACGAAAGCTAAAAAAAACTTTCAAGCCAATCAAATACTTACAATGTATTTTATACAAGTAATTATGTTTCTGTAAAAATAAAAGCAAATTTTCTAAATAATTAAAAATCCCTCACTAAATATTAATAATTAAAAAGTACTAATTCAAGGATTTCTCCCTTTATGTGTATTCACTTTTCGGATTTAAGCGAGGTGAAAACCAACAAGAATTATGTCACATTAAGCGCTCGAATTTACGCGATGTCAAGAAAATCAAACTGCCCTCGGCTGGTCAGTGTGGTTTAGTATTTAGAAATACAATGTGTTTGTTATCCCACAAGTTAGTTTATATTACCCATCCCAGATTCGCCACCTTCATATGCCCTGTAGTCTATAATTCAGCCCAGATATATTACTTAAATTCCTTCCTAAAAGCCCTTCAGGAACACAAGCCTCAAGCCTCGTGCAAACATTATATAGCAAAATCTAAAACCACACACAAAAAAAAAATTTAACCAAATAACCTATTCAGCATTAAATGACCCATGAGGGTTGATGTGCTAGTTAAATAAACCATCCAATCCAATCCATCAACCAAATAACCTATTCAACATTAAATGACCCATGAGGGTTGATATGC
>JAUZSX010321393.1:0-11629 GCA_034780655.1 Idiosepius hallami | reverse complement strand
CCAGAGGAGACTTGTTGTCACTTTGACTCTAGCATAAAACCATTGGTTACTGGGTGCGATTGTACCTGGTGATTGGTATGAGATCCACAATAATAAAAATGAAAAAAGATTGAATGGTGAGGAGGAGGGCTTATAGTCACTGACTACAAGGTATCCAGATGTACTGGGGTGCCAGAGAAGACTTATTGCCACTGTCTTCAGGAATCACAACGGGCATTGGCAGGTGTGTGAAGTGGACACAGCGGGGTGAAAACTCAAGGAGGTGTTGCACCGTACAGTCCTTGACTGACATGGTGCGGAACTTGCTGGAAATCAGAGGAAACTTATTGTTACTTTGACTCCATTGGTTGCGAAATGTCCCTGGTGATTGATGTGAGATACCACAATAATAATACGCGGCGAGGTGGAGTATTGGTAAAAGCTCCACCAATACTCCACTCTGCCACATGTTATTATTATTATTATCTGATGACTGCGTAGGCGAGAAGCTGACAGTCACCAAATGCAATTGACTCTGTGTCTACACTTAACTAATTTACATGTTCTATCACTGATATTGAGCACTCTAACTATAGATATAAGCAATCTCACATAACATAACTTTTTATAAACATAGAAAATGTATTGAAACTTCAATAGGAACAGTTGGAAAAAAAATAACAATTTAACACAGCTTATGAAAATAAATATTAAACCTCCTGATATTTTCTCAAAAGTTTTTTAACAATCCTTGTATTTCTCAAAAGTATATTGATGCATCTTTTATATACATTTAATCATTAATTCTGAACTTCTATTTATACATTATACATTTATTCTATTATTCTATTATACATTTATTCTATTATTCTATTATACATTTATTCTATTATTCTATTATACATTTATTCTTTAATTCTGAATTTGGTGTAAAGATTTCGACTAATTCTATGAAAATTTTCATCTTACAGGATTTAGGTAATAATATGCAACAAAATTGGGGCCAGACAATAAACACAACCCTTGAATTTGTGGTGAAGAACGTTGATGATAATTCCCCTAAATTCACACAAAATATATTTAACGTGGATATTTTTGAAAATGCAAGTATCTAATTTCTTTTTCTAACAAATTTCAAAATTAACATTTTCTAGATTCGTTTACTTCAACTCTCACCTTTTTTTTGTTTTTTTATCAAATACTCTTATTAGCTGAGACATTCTTAAGCCTTCTTCAGGTGTTACCTATGCATCTTAGAAATTGAACGTTCTGTTTATATTTACTATTTTGAGCACAAACCTAAGTTAGGCACAGGGCCATTTTTACATGGTCGTTATATCACTGGGCTTTTTAATCAGTGTTGCCCTCTCGAGTTAACAAGCTCCATCTGCCTGAGGCTACTTAAAGTAAACATAATGGTTTTGACTGGAATATGAACTCGTGTAATACAACCTAAGAGCTCAAGCATTTACTAATGCTCCACTCTCACTGCCCATTGAACTAATTGTTATTGGAGTGGGTGACATCGATTCACAGAGCCAAGCGCCTGGCATATAAAGGAAACATAAAATAGCTGTTTTCAACTGAGACTAAGGCGCAGGTTGATAGTGATTGGTTCAATATTATCTGCACGGAGGAATTCAATGATGCATCTCTGCTTCTGATGCATGTCCATGACAAGGGTTGCTTTCTTAGAGTCTCATTCTTCATTAATATCTGCAACAGAGTGATGAAACTTTCAGGTCATTCATTTAGTCAAAACAAATGTCATTCATGGGAATTAGGTAGTTCACATTGTGTAGATTGCGGGAGGCAATGCGTGTGTCTATATACACTCGAGGCAGAGTTATGAGAATTGTGAAGTCAAATCTTTTTGGTTCATGAAGAGATTCAGAACCCATAATCTGTGTTGTATTATTTTTGGTTCACTAGAATGGGGTATGACTGCAGAGATTGGAACGACACATTATATACGGAGGGTAAATTAAACCCAACCAATCATAGAGCAGACAGGATCAAATTTCTTGTGGGCGGTTGACGTGGTACAGTGGATAGATAGTTGGAACCATAGTACGCTGTTTCGAATCAAAGTTGTTCTGTCTACATTAACATGTTGACTAATACCCTTGGAAAGGTTAGGAAGCCCCATCTTCCCTCCAGCTATGGATTAAATAGTGCAACTTGTGTTATTAAAAAAGTATGTGTTTATAAAATGACATTTATCAAAAGTAATTGTTCTCGGCATCAAAATGACCTTAAAAAGGTTGATATGCTGTTAAACACAAACAAATCAAATTCCACTTATCTAATGATGCCAGGTTCAACAGATTTCCCCACTTTGCAAAATTTCGGATTAGAGACCTGACAACTGGATTACTGATGCAACTGTTAGTACTACTACAATTGTTGAGGATACTGGAATATTTGGATAAATTACCATTCTGGACTAAATTAATTTTTCTGAGGTTTAATTTTATACCAAGGAAAATGGCACATGAACCCATAAACTGCTAGCCCTGAACCGCATACCCAGATATCTCTAACTCTAGCGACTACATCCTTTTGTCCAGTTGGATGAATAAAGAAACAGAATATTTATAATCTAAGAGAGTTTGGTATATAAATTACTACCAATATCGCTTAGCCTTTCATTAATGTTGTTTTGATTCTTCTTTTGTGCTAATTTTGATATGTATTTTTAAAATTTACATTTTTACCTAACTTTTTAAAACTTACATTTTTCTCTAACTTTCAAAAATTAAACTTGGAACATACTGACTTTTAGACTCTACCTGATTACTTATTCATGCATTTTCTAACTTTTAAAATTTAACTTAATAACATATTCACTTTTAGACTCTACCTAATTTCATATTCATGTATTTTCTAACTTTCAAAATTTAACTTAGTATCATATTCTCTTTTAGACTCTACCTAATTACATATCTATATGCATGTACATGGCTGTAAATTTTATGGTAAACTCTCAGGTAACCTGGATCATTTTCTAAAAAGGGATTCTTCTTTTTTTATTATTATAGGCCACAGCTAACTCAGTTTATGAAATAAAACCAAGACCTGAAGCATTTGACAAGGATGATATGGGAGAACAAATTTTTTATGAGTTATTAGGTAAAAAGACTTATAGATCTAAGAAGTCATTCCAAAAGTAATGCCACCTATTTCTTTAAAGTTATTTTTTAAAAGTTGAATAGCTCAATAATTTTCGGTATGGTTAAAGATATACATGTATTTAAATAAGTCTTATATAATTTTTAACATAATGCTTGATGGCTGTTTAAATCTTATTGGATCTCATCAGTGACATGCAAAGTAATCAAGTAATGACAAAATTATTTTTCAATAAAAGCATATTGTCACAGCCCTTTTAATAACTACAAAATTTTTAAAAAAATGGTAAAATTGCAAAATAGTCTAGTAACAACAAGAATATTATTTAATAAAAGCATGTTGTCACAGCCCTACTAATAAATAAAGAATTAAATTGGTAGAATCACAAAATAGTCAAGTAACGACAAGAATATTCTTTAATAAAAGCATATTGTCACATCCCTACTGATAACTACAGAATTAAAAGAAATGGTACGAATGGCAAAATAGTCAAATAACAACAAGAATATTCTTTAATAAAAACATATTGTCACAGCCGAAATGATCAAACACTAAAGATTTGTTATGTGTTCTGAGTTATTTTTGTCTGTAATGAGCCGACAATCCCTTGATAATTACTAATTAAAACTATTGGAATTTAGCAGGTTTTATATGAAGGTTGCCATAATATAAGCTCAATCAGAGCTCATGTAAAAGTCATGCCTGCCCTTCACTAATCCCTTATATAAACACAAATGTTTTTTTACCCATTGTTCTTAGCCGTTGTATCTTCAACCTAAACCAGTCAGTAAATGCCTAGAATAACACCTTGCTCAACAACCTTTGCACTTGATCCAAGTAGGTTAGTTTGCAATAGCTACTTTTATCCAGAACCGTGCTTGGGGCCCCCACAGACCCTGCAATTGCAGTGGGGCTACAAGCTACCTAGGTTAGTCTTATGTAATGGTGAGAAGTTCTGCAAGAACCCAATATTTAATGATTGGTTGAAATGGTTGGATAACTTATGATTATTATTCTTTTAAAAGTTATTTGGACTTTTATCCTCATCTTTATTTTTATATTCATGAATTATATCTTTTTCAGACAAACCACCCGTTTTTGACAACTATTTTAAATTTGATCCTCAAAAGATGGTAATAAAAGTAAAAAAAATGTTGGATCATTTCCCGAGTTCAACCATCAAATTACAAATAAAGGTGAGATATTTTATCAGATTTGATTCATGAGTTTGTATCTTGTGTGCAGTTGGAAGACAAGTTCACATTATAGCTAATACAGTTTTGATTTTTTGCAAGGTAAGACTGAGCCATTGGTCAATCGGACGTATAAAGCAGCCTGCCTGGCTACCAATAAAACTATCAAGGATGTCCTTGTGATACACTTATTTAGAAATACAAGCCTTCTGACTTGGGTCACTCAACTTTGCCTACACAATGAGTGTCTAAAGTCTGTAGCTGACGACTGTACATAGTTAAGCCAATATGCACAGATCACCTGCTGCACACCCTCTACATGTGGCATTTAACTGTAAAACACGAGGAAAAGGGTGTCATTGTATTTTCTGTCTGAGAGCATATATCACTCTCAGACTGCCCGTTCTTGTGTATATATACTGTGTAGAGTTAGAGGACTAGAATACATTTTAGCCAATACAGTCTTGTTTCTTGTGTATGAATCTTGTGTGGAGCAGAAGGACTAGTTCACACAGTAGCTAATAGCTATGATTTGGTTTGCCACAATGAAAACAGAATACGTGATAGGTTTTAAACTTGTATTAGTTAAACATTGAGGTATAAATAGTAAGAAGTGTGGTATGGTCAAGTCATGTTGGACACACCAGTTCCTGATAGATCACTGAAGTTAAGTAATGTAGAGCCTGTTTTGTACTGACTGAACTGGTCCTTCAGGTTAGAATAGGGCTAAAAACCCAATTCTGTAAATTCTGTCATTGCGACCCTATGTTCCCCAGGGGAATCAAAGAAGGCTTAAACAAACATAAACAAACAGTAAGAAGTGTTATTAGATCAGCCGAGTGTATATGTAACTCCGGATCTGAACCCTCATCCGGATCGTCAACAGTCCTGGTTTACAAAAGCATCAGCAGAGGCAATTTAAATGGTGGTTCCACCGCAACACTAATGCAGTTTTGATTCTTGTGCATACATCTTGTGTGGAATGGGAGGTCTAGTTCACACTGTAACTAATACAATTTTAACATATTATAATTCTTAGAAAGCATGAGATTCAGTATTACATATCTGTTGTGAGACCCGATCTCACCTCTCAGTAGACCAGTTCACTGTGCATAGTAAAAGCAACTCGGAAGACCAACACTCAGAGAAGAGATCCTAACGGGGAGCGAGTTCTACTGCTACTACCTTTTCCTTTCCTTTGTAACTTCTTACTACCAGTGTGAATCCAGACTACGTGTTGCCTGTATCAGTCTGTGTAGGCCTAAAACTGAGCCTCACAACAATACCCTACAACAGGCATGTCAAACTCAGAGCCCCGTAAGGCCACAATAATCAGTTTGTGTTGGCATGAGGGCCACACCCCAACAATATTAATCAAAGTCATTATATTAAAATCATTGTTGAATATTTTCCTTTTACCGGTAAATTAATAAAAAAAAAAATAGTTTGGTCATATTAAGGATTGGAAGGTAAGGGGGAAGGGTAACACCAAATGCAAAAAGCCCGGGTAAGAATAAAAATGGCCTTGTGCCAAACTTGGGTTGTTGCTCATCAAGTAAATATAATATTCAGGAATAGAAGCTAAAGGCATTTGTAGTTTAGCAAAAGAATATAACAAAGGATATTAGCATGGAAATTAGCTGTGGGGGCGCAATTCTGCTTTCTTGGGGCCACATGTTTGACATGCCTGCCCTACAAGGAATTCTATTTACCAATGAACAAATAAACATAATTACATTATCTTTCACAATTACAAATCATGTGCCTTTAATCCAGGATAACACCATGTCAATTTTATGTTATCATTTTGTTTATTTGGTAGGCTTATCAAGCTGATCGGCCATCAGACAGATTCGACAAAGGCTTTCTTGTCATTAATGTATTTAGCATCAATAATCATCCTCCAAAAATGGTAGAATCCTCATATGAAACATCAGTCAAGGAAAATGTTTTTCTGCCATCAATGCTGTTGCAAGTAAAGGCGTTAGATGAAGATGGGGTGAGTAAATATATTTTTAATCTATTTACATAGCTTATTAACTCCATATCTTTTTTCACATTCCCTCTCTCCCTATCTTTATTTATTTATCTATCTATTTATCTATGTATTCCACTGTGTCAATCAATCTATTTATTCCATCATATTGCTCTATCTATCTCTCTATTACACTCTATCCAACAATCATTACACTTCGTGGTACATTGGGCAGCAAATTTGGTTTTTTTTTTGCTGTTTCGACCAATCAATCCTTTATTCCATTAACCTTTACACCTAGTGGTGTGTTGGGCAGCAAACTTTTTTTTTTGTTTCGTTAGCATACTTGTTTTTATGAGAAAGACTCTAGCCCTAGTATGCTGCAATATTTTAAGTTATAAATTTATTATATTTTTTAGTAGAATAATATCCTGTCTTTTTCTTTTCAGGTTTTAACAAGTTCTTTTACTTTTCTAAGTTTAATCTTAACCATATTACTTTTCATGCTCGCATTTTTCTATTTAATATATATATATATTTGTATGTGTATGTAAATATAGTCAAAGGCTCTAGTATTTTGACAGGGGGGGGGCAACCTGCCTTTTTAGTTGAAAAAGGCTGCAAGGCGCATTCGGTGTTGGGGCTGCTATGTGGCTAAACACAGCACTGCAAACAAACA
This sequence comes from Idiosepius hallami, assembly GCA_034780655.1. Taxonomy (NCBI): domain Eukaryota; kingdom Metazoa; phylum Mollusca; class Cephalopoda; family Idiosepiidae; genus Idiosepius; species Idiosepius hallami. The sequence continues at coordinate 4,671 of JAUZSX010321393.1, read as the reverse complement.
CAAACTCTCAAACACAAGCACACAAAAGCATAATTAGCCTGAATGTGTCATGTGCATCAGAAAATTTTTTCTGTTAATTATAATTAAATCTTCCAAAAAAACTTGTTTTAAAGTATTGAAATGTAACAAGTATTTTGTAATTACTAACTTTTCTGGGTGTTTATGTTTACCTTTATATAAAGACATATATGTTCTGAATGTGTATGTCCATCTGTATATAAAGACATAGACACAAAATAGTTTTCCTGAATATCTTTATATTTTTTTAATGTTCTTTTTCTCTTAGAATAGATTGAAATACAGAATGAAACCAAAACTTCCAGGAATTTTCCTGAATAGAAAAAATGGTATCATTATATTAAAAAAACTTTTGTTAATCTTTTTCTCTTAGAATACATTGGAATACAGAATGGAACCAAATTTTCCAGGAATTTTCCTGAATAGAACAACTGGTATCATTAAGTTAGAAAAACTTGAACAATACAAAGGAAAAATTAAATTTCAAGTAAGTAAAACCAGTTGTTATACTTCGATATTGTAATGATTGAGGGAACAGCGTATTGTGACAAAGAAAATAGGGAGAGATTTCTAATGTTTTTCATATTCCTTGAGATGAGGTATGATTAATTCTAGGAGTATTTTTCGGACCATTGTTCTCATCTTTATTTTTTTCTTCACAATGTTTCGACCGGGTGGACCTTCGGTCTTCATCGGGTGTTCATGAGTTCATGTTTGTTAACTTTTGTTTTTCTAATGTTTATGTTGCTAGGTTTCTAATGATTTTATACACAACATTAAAAAGAAAAAAAAACAAACCCTTGCCAATTTTACAGAATAATAAAAATTTTTTTTTTTTTTGTGACAAGACAGTCCATATTATATTTACTTGGTGAGCACCAACCCAAGTTTGGCACAAGGTCATTTTTATGTTCTCTTACTCGGGCTTTTTGCATTCGGTGTTGTCCCTTACCTAGATGAGCTGATCTTACGAGTTAACGAGCCCCATCTGCACGAGGCAGCTAGAAGTGAATGCAATGGTTTTGAGTGGAATTTAAACTCATGTACTACATTTCCAGAGTCCAACCTTTTACCAATGCTCCAACTTTGCATTCGGTGTTACCCTTCACCTAGATGAGCTGCTCTCCTGAATTGATGAGCCCCATCTGTCTGAGACAGCTAGAGGTGAATACAATGGTTTTTGACTGAGATTTGAACTTTTGTACTACGATTTCAGAGCCCAAGCTTTTACCAGTGCTCCAACTTTGCATTCGGTGTTACCATTCACCTAGATGAGCTGCTCTCCCGAGTTGATGAGCCCCATCTGTCTGAGACAGCTAGAGGTGAATACAACGGTTTTTGACTGAGATTTGAACTTTTGTACTACGATTCCAGAGCCCAAGCTTTTTACCAATGCTCCAACTTCGCTGCCCAAGACAGTGTATATGTATAACTCTTTAATTATTTTTTTGTGAAGGTTTGGGCTGAAGAAATCAATACAGCAACAAAACAAAAGAGTCAAAATTCCACTGTGACAATCAATATTATTGATGTGAATGATCATAATCCGGTGTTTTCTCAGAGATACTATAATTTCATCCTAAATCAGACTAACCCTGAGGGTACAGCTGTTGGGGAAGTAAGTATGATAGTGGTCCTCACCAAATTTCTTTCTTGCTTTTAACATCAGCAAAGATTCAACATTTTTTTCCAAGTTAAGTACTTAATGAAATTTTTTTTTTTTTTAATCTTATGATAAAAATAGATTTTTCTATTTATAGAATTGTTTAAAAATTATTTTCTTGAAATTGTGCGGTCTTTTGTTATAAGTTAAGTACTTAATGAAATTTTTTTTTAATCTTATGATGAAAATAGATTTTTCTAGTTATAGAATTGTTTAAAATTATTTTCTTGAAATTGTGCGGTCTTTGATATATATTGGGTTTGATACATGTACGTGTGGCTGGAGCTTATTAATATAGGTTTGTGAAAGCAATAAGAGAAAAGAGAGACAGGGTCTATATCAACAAACATTTTTTTATAAAAACTGAAGTTCCTACTAATGTGGTGGGAGGTTGCATACAAAAGTGGCAGTAGGGAGTACTCACAGTTAAGGGGAAGTAACTCATACATATAACAGCCTTTAGTGAGATAGAACTCACTACACCCTTTTAGTATCCCTTATCTGTCATAGCACTTAAAATATCTTTCTTGGGAATCTTGTATCTAATCTGGAATGGATAACTTAAAATAAGTTCATTCAAGGCATGTGCACAAATGCCAAGCAAACTGAACACGTCTCTTTGCAAACTAAGGCTGATAATCTTGGCAAATCTCTATATAGCATTTCTTGATTTGTAAGAAGATTTCGCCAGGAATGATTGGTGGTTTCAGTATCCTGGTGTTGAGCGTTCTGATAAAAGCCCAGTTTCTACACAATTCAAGTTTTGATCTCATTCGTTCATTGTCAGGAGCAGCCGTCCCAAAGACAAAAACATCCTGCCTTAGTTAACAAAAGTATCGCTAGTATGGGCTCCAAAGATATTTAGTTTCTAATTTATATTTCTATATTGTAATCAGTGCATCATTGCAGTGTGGCCCACCCGACGCAGAAAGCACCTTGGGGCTTCTCTACGCACAAAATGCAACTTGCGCACCCTCAAAACAAACTAGTAAGCTTGAATCCCCCATGCAACTGCAGAGTCTGTGGGGGCCCTAAGCTCATTCTTGATTGTAATATTATATTCCCTACAAGAATATCTTTGGATTTAGATACTGACCAGGAATGTTTGCCAAGATATTAGGTTATAGAATCTATCAAGATATCTTACTATGATTTTTTTTAAATAGTAATTCAATAGTCTGTAATTAACACACTGTTCTTTGTCAGCATGGAAGTTATTAAAGATTTATTTAACAGGTTTTTGCAACAGATGAAGATCCCGGATTGAATGGAGAAATAGTTTATGAATTGGTTGACACTTCATCTATATTTGCTATTGACAACCAAGGAGTCATCAGAACAAATTCAAGCCTTGTTAATAAAAAACCTGAACGATATATATTTATGGTGAATGCCTCAGACAAAGCACTTATTCACCCCAGGTAAGAAAACCCATATACCATCAAGAATAAGAATTAAATTTTTTAGACATTTTCTTTTTTTCTCGGTTTAAATATTCTTTTATATATTTATTAGGAAAAAAAAAATCTGATATTTTGCAATAAAAATTTTTCAATGTTTTAACATTTCAGGTAATCAGGGCCGTAATTGCGGGGGATGGGGACAAACTCCCTAGGGGCTGCAAGGCTCTTTGGCTTCATCGATCCTTATTCCTAATGCAAAAAAATTATCAAATTATCTAATTGTAAGGATTGATTAGAAAATCATTATCAAACTTGAAATATACATGTATCAATCCATCTCTCTTTCTGTCTGTCTGTCTGTCTATCTGTGTCTGTGTGTGTCTCTCTCTCTATATATATATTTGACTATGTGTATCTATCTATCTATCTATCTATATATATATATATATATATATGTATATATACATATATATGGTCGAAGGATCCAGTATGTTGGAAGGTGCAATTGCCTTTTAAGGGTAAAGGTGATGCAAGGTGCATTTTGTGTCAGGGCCGCTAAGTGGCTAAGCACGGCACTCCAGTTAATTAAAACAATCATTAAGGCATCTAGATATTATTTCAATGTTTCAGTTTATTAAAACTATCATTAGGGCATTTGGATTTTATTCCAATGTTTCAGTTAAAACCATTTTTAGGGAATAAAAATGTTATTTCCATATTTCAGTTTAAAACCATATTTTTGGTATTTAGATGTTATTTCAACATTTCGGTATATGAAAACCATTATTAGGGCGTATAAATGTTAATATAATAATATGATATAATATAATATAATGATAATTCAATTTAATGATAGAATAATATGCTACTGTTTCTTTTTTTTTTCTCTCATCTCAGGTCTGCATCCGCATTTGTTGAAGTTACAGTCCATAAAGAAAATATTTTCCCACCAAAGTTTTCCAAAGATATGCCATCGAAAATAGAAATCAAAGAAACTGTACCAAAAGATACAAATATTTTAGAAATATCAGTAAGTTGGTTCTATTATTCTTTTTTTTTTAATTCTTAAGAAATGTTTGTGTGATTGTTGTTGACATGATAATTAATATCATTTCTCCCTGGATAGCAACCTTGTTGGCTTGGAGAACCTTGAGTGTTCCTATGAACCTGAGAGCGATGCCATCCGGAGCTTAGGCTTTGGTAAGGTTGAGGGGGAGTTTTCAGACAAAGCACGATCCAAAAATACCACCATGGCAAATGATGACAACAATGACACATCGGCATTGAAGGCGAGCGAAGGCTGCGATAGAGGATGGCCTCCAGTCATCGTGATCTCCATGCCTTTGGAACTGCAGCCCCTTGACTGATTCAGGAAACGGAGACAATGATCTCTTGAGATCGACAATGCCATAATATTATGCAGCACAACTACACCTGGCATGGAAGGCATTACTAGAGAGTAGATAATTTAAGGGGTAAAATGGAAGAAAATATTTTTGTTGTGGTTGCTGAGTGGTTAGCAATTAATAATGGAACAAACAATCAGGTGATAGGTAGATAGAGAGTTTATAGCAGAGTAAGTTAGTA
>JAUZSX010321382.1:0-11629 GCA_034780655.1 Idiosepius hallami | reverse complement strand
CTATTAAAGAACCGATATATCTGCCCTGGCGACTTAAGGCAAAAGAAGACATACACCCAACGATATTTTAACCTCCACCTTTGGACCCTGACTTAGTAATATTACCAAGTAGCCACTTAGAGCTGTTTTATCAAAAAAACGTATCAGGGTTAAAATGTCAATATGTCTATTTTTGCCTTTCGTTACTAAGGCCGATATATCGGCTTCTTATAGTCTAAAGGGTCAAGAAACAATTTTTTTTAAACTCATCTCTGCTGACAAGAAAAACCAGTTATGAAGTCAACTCTACTTTTGGTTATATTAACCTTTGGATCCTGACTTAACAAAATTACCAACTAGTCACTCGGAGACGTTCTAATAGAGGACCATATTAGGGCCAAAATATGGGGTAATTTTTTTTTTTTGCTTTAAGTCACCATGGCCAATATATCAGCCTTTTAGGGTACAAAGGATTATACAGAAGTCAACCACAAAATTTGAACTTTCAACTTTCATTAACAAACCAAAAAAAAGGACAAATCAAGACTAAGATTTCAAGGGAAAATCTATCCCAAAAACCAAGAAATTTAAAAAGCAATAATGAATAATCCTAAATTTAGTGTCACCAAATATCAGTGAGGGGGGGTTGAAGAAATTGGATGAAAAAGGACAAAATGAAAAGAATTATTAAAATTACATTTTTTTTTTAGGAATTAAAAGTTTTATAAAATAAATGAAATCAAAAAACTTGTTCTCAAAAGAAAAATTTTAGTTAAAATATATATGTATATAAATACTTACATATATTTCAATCAAATTATAACAAATCTTGTATAATTCATATTGTGCTAGACAACTATTTTGATCTTTTGGATTTTATCAATGATAGGCAAAGTTGTTATTTCAAAACCCAAAGTAAGATTTGAACTTGCGGAACTTGTGTGAAATTCCCAAATGGATGGACTTATAATGGCAACTTTTACAGATTTACTCTTAATTGCAACAGTGCCGTTCTTTCTAGAAGCTGATTTTTTTACCATTGAATTTCAATAATTATCTGGGGTATTCCAAGACAAAACCTAGCTAAGAACACTCCATGACACTTGAAGTATGTACGTGTAAATTTTCAAGAAAATTGGTATATTCAGTTTGGAATCGATAGAGAATGAACACACAGAGACAAAGTTTCATCTATAAATAAGGTTAGATTATATCAGAATTACAATATTTTTATTTAATTATAAATATTGCATTAAAATTTCACTTCTAATTTTTGTTTTATGTTGTTATTTCATTAATGTGTGTGTGTGTGTGTGTGTGTGTGTGTGTGTGTGTGTGTGTGTGAGTGTGTGTAAAAAAAATAATCTTTACGTTTCTTATCAAATAACAATTGTATTTGTTCACTTGTTTGAGAAATTCAATGAATTTTGAGAAAAGAAAAAACAATGAACAAAAGATTTAGGTCTGTGATTTGTTTTAAACAAAAAAAAAAACAAGCAAAGACTTTGAGAATGTTTCATTCATTAATAAAATTAAAAATATATTATTTAGAAATAAACTGGTTATTAATACTCAAAGAAAAAAAAAAAGAAAAGAAAGAAGAAAAAAATGAGCAGCTTTATTGATATGTGAAAATATAATCTAGAAATATTGTTGATTATTCTAAACTCATTATTCACTTTTTTTTAGTCAATGTAAATTAGAGTCAAGACAAGGCTTAGGATTGTTAATATGCTAATCTATCTCTGAAAATGGATGATACCATACTGAATCTTTGATGCACCCTAAAGCTTGCTATAATTTAAAAAAAATAAAGAAAAACCTTACAACAACAAAAAGATTGTAGCAACAATAAATTTATTTTCAACTGACCAATCACTCTACAAACATTTTCATTCATATAATCAGTTTGACTTTCTATAAATTTATCACTCTTTCTACTACAACTTCTTTCTCTTTTCTTTAATTTGTGTTGCTCTATAAATCTTTTACATTAAGCACTCTATACAGATTTTACTCCTTTTATATGATTCTATTATGAGGACACCAATTAGATTAACTTTTTTTCAGGCTTGTCTTCTAGAATAGCCTGCCAGCACCCTCTACCCCATAAACACATGTAGGCATTTTTTCAAAGTGAAAGCAATGCTAAGCAGCAGTCTAAGCTTAGATTCTTGATTGTCATTCCATAAAAATAAATATTTTGATGTCTTTTTGGATTTTTGAAGGTTAACGGATTATCACAAACTGATGAGGTGCAAATCTTACAACCATACTGGTTGGCAAAAACAGTTGTTATGCTACTGGTTTAACTCTGTAAATTCTGAATTCTTTTACATGATTTTGTTCAATGCATAAAATGTTCTTTTTTTGTTTTGTTTTCTAAATATTTATAAGACATTCAGTTAAAATAAAAGGGGGAAAAAAATCATTAAAATTCCATTTTTTAAAATTCTTTATTTTTTTTTTGTTTTTTTGTAACCCATTTCTAGGAAAACAACCAGACTTTTTTTATGGATGTAAATAAAATGTTTCTCAAAATTCAAGTCAGTAAAAGAAAAAAAATTAAATAAATAAAAAAGGAAAAAGAGATGTTTTTTAGAAAAAAAGGATTAAACATTTATGTCAAATATTACAAGCATTTCTACCCCATCGACACACCTCACATCATTTTACTCAAGATACAAAAATCTTTTCCATGTCACCAGAGAATTAGCTTTTTTGTTGGTCAAAGATTAGACAAACGCAAAAAAAAATTTCAAAAATTAAAATATGATAGAATTAAAAGTAAATAAAAGTTTTTGTTTTCTTTAATTTTAAAAAAATCTCATGATTTTAGTTTGGATTTTACAAAACAAAACAAAAAAAAACACATGATTATTTTTTTTTGATAGAATATTAAAAATTTAGAAAGTTATATAGTTGATGCTTAACAACTTAATATAAAATAACAGAATGCATCAAAATAAATTAATATAATAGAATGTCTTTAAAACGATATATGTAAAATAAAACCAATCTAATTGATTAAAAATTGAATTATACAAATAATTATCAATTATTTTTACAAAAATTTGTTAATATTCAATTTTGTTTTTCATTAATAGTTTAGAATTTAAAAAAAAAAATTTTCATCTTAATCAAAAATGTATTTACAAAACTAAAATTAGAAAAAATAAATAAATGAAAAATAAAAAGCAAAAAAAAACTTTCTATACTATTTTATATTAAATGAAATAATAAAATTAATGAGAATCACAACATCTTAAAAAAAATAATCTTGGTTCATTTATTAATACATTCTTATTAAATAAACAAATCACGTCAAAATGCACAACAACAAAATTAAAACAGGTAAAAAATTAATAGAAAAAAACTCTTTTGTAAACAACTAAATTTTATTCTTTATTTCTTTTTATAAGATTTGATTTCATTTTCACTAAAAAAATATCTTTTTGAAATTAAAACCACAAGGAAAGAATTGTTTGAGGAAGAGCAGTCTTTTCTTTTAAATGAACATTTTTGATTTTCTTAAAAAGATTAATTTCTTAACTAAAATTTTAAATGAAGTTCATTGTTTCAGAGAAATGTTCTTAAAACATTTCATGGACTATTCAACAATTTAAGATATTGAAAACAAACATGTTGTTCACATCATTGTGCATTTTACTAAAATTATTTAAACCATCACTTATAATTGATTGATTGAATGGTTTATTTTATCAGTATATCAACTCTCTTGGGTTGCTCAATGCTGAAGAGATTATTCGGTATTGTTTATTTAGGGCTTATTTAAGGATTTTTTTTTATTTTTAAAAATATTTATTATAATAATTTTTGAGATTTTAATGTGTTTATTGCAGTTTGCTAAGTTTTTAGTTAGGTTTTAATTATTTATTTTTAGAAAATTAAATATCTTGCTGTATAGCATTGTTTATTTATATACCTTATATATTTTATATCTTACTGTATAGTCTTGTTTATTTATATACATTATATATTTTATATCTTGCTGTGTAGCCTTGTTTATTTTAGAAGAATTATTCAAAAACTGTTTTTTTCAAATAGTAAACAAAAAACAGTAGATGAAAAGTGAAATTATAAAGTGTAGAAAATAGACAACTCAAATTTTAATGTAGGTTGCTTTAGCCAGTGGAGCTTTAAAAAATATCCTAATGAGTGGAATGTAAAAGTTCAGAATATTAAAGGGATTTAAAGAAAAAAAAAACTATTTAAAAGAAAAAAAGTCACAAAATACAAATGAAGCAAGTTGAACAAACATTAAAGAAAAAAAAAAACAAAGGGAATGGAACATGCAGCAGAAGTAGCAGCAGCAGTTTGGTACCAAGAAGGAATTAAAGAATAATCAAAATAATAAAATAATGTTTATTAAGGCTAAAATGATGCGTTAAGGTTATTATTCAGTTATATTTCGGAGCTAAAACTCAATTATCAAACTATTGATCTTTTTGTGCTTGTCTTTGTGGGTTAGTTTGTTATATTTTTGTGCCTGTTTTTGTTGGTTACTTTGTGTTCTGGGGTAACTGACACCCCTATTCCTGTCTTCACATGAACTCTCCCATCTCTGAGGAAAGCGGCAGTTTTGGACTCTCTAGTCAGAGATTCCATGCCAGCCTAACCGTTGACATTTTTACAGACTCTCCTGTTTGATATTGTGAACCCCTAAAGAATAAGGCCACAACACTTTGTTATATTCATTGCTGTTTCAACAGTTATAATAACCGTTCAAACTGGCCGCTTTCCATGAGATGGGAGAGTTCATGTAAAGACAGGAATAGGGGTGTCAGTTACCCCAGAACACAAAGTAACCCACAAAAAAAGGCACAAAAATATAACAAACTAACCCACAAAGACAGGCACAAAAAAGACCAATACTTTGATAATGGAGTTCTAGCTCTGAAATATAACGGAATGATAACCTTAACGCATCATTTTAGCCTTAATAAACATTATTTTATTATCTATATTATATAATGCTTCAGAAGTAGTATAATTTATTAATAATCAAAATAGAGAAGATAGAACCACAGAACACCAACAGAGGTTTCTATTTTAAATAACAAAAACTCCTGTAAAAGAAGTTTGTTGTTTGAAATTTCTATTCAACAAGTAGAGTTTTAAAATGTTTTGTTTTATGTTTCAAACCAGGGTTTCCCAACAGGGTCCGTACTGCCCATCAGGGGCGGGGGTACAAGACTTCAGGTGGGCGGTGGCCAAATTTATCGCATAGGAGGTCCCTTTGAATCCTAAAGTGGGGCGGTGAAAGACTGAGAGCTTATAGTAACATTATGTGTAGAATAGCAGAACAGTGAGTCCTGTGGTTATTATTCTGATTACTATATTAGCAATGGTATGATATATTAATTGACCCACTTGATTTATAGCTGTTACTGTTTTTATTTAATCAACAGTGAAGAATTTTGTTGAATTAACTATAAGAATATTCAATTATTTATTTTCACTTTAATTATGCACTACCACTACTACTAACATTATTATGTAAGGATGCATGCAGGAAGGGGACAGTAGTAGGTATCTGAGTGTTCTAAGGGGTGTTTGCAGAAAAAGGTTGGGAAAGCCTATTTTAAACAAAAACAAAATAGTGGATATTTTTTCTGAGTTTATCTTAAAGAAGTCATTCAAAAAAAATAATCTTTTAAATGTCTATTTTTATAAAACTAAATCGGTTTGCTTGCTTTTCTGTATTTTTGGAAGTTGGCTTAATGAGAATTTCCGTCACTAGTGAATTGGATAAGAAGACTTGGCAGGTCATGTGAAGTAAGTAAGTAAGTAAGTGGTCTCATTATTTATCTGACCTAAATAGTCTTGACTTCTTTTTTTTTTCTCTTCAGTCTAGAGGACTGAACTGATCTAGAGAGAGACAGAGAGGAAAATGCATTCCATAAAGATAATTGTTACACATCATGATATAAATTTTTAAAGTAAATCTGCTAAAATTGACTCATGTTAATTTATTGCACCAAGCTGAGAATATTTGGCCAAAGTGCAATATCTGCATCATCATCAAAACTTTAAAAAAAATCATTAGGAGGATTCTAGTAATACTTTAATTAAATAGAAAAGTTAGAATTTTAAATTCAACCAAATAATTATTTAAATTTTTTAGGGGGTGGATAGTCTGTATTATAAGAATTAAAAATTATAGTCTATATATTATAGGATCGGAAAAATTATAGTTTGAATATATAAAGATCGAATGAAATTTTGTTGAAATTTTATTTGTCTCCTTTTGGCACAACTAAAAAAAAATCATTAGAAATATAAATGGTTTAATCTTAAGTCTAAAACACTTTAATATAAACATAAAAATATAACATTTAGTAAAAAATAAAAAATACAACAATTTTGGTTTTAAAAAAAAGTTCACATTTTTGTCTTCCACCCATTTTTATTTCAAAACTAAAGTTTATTTACAATTTTTTTTTAGATATTGTGTCATTATTCAATGTTATATAATTTCACCTTGAAATTCTCACTATTTATCTTGAATCATCTTCATTTACATTTAAAACTTTGACAAGAAAACAAAATACAGCAAATCCAGACATGCACACCCACACTAGTTTATATATATTTACTTGGTGAGCATCAACCCAAGTCTGGCACAAGGCCATTTTTATGTGCTCTTACCCGGGCTTTTACAATCGGTGTTACCCTACACCTTCATGAGCTCCTCTCCCATGTTAATGAGCTCCATCTGAGCTAAAGGTGAATGCAATGGTTTTGACTTGGGTTTGAACTCTCATACTACAATTCCAGAGCCCAAGTTTTTACCAATGCTCTAACTTTGCTGTTTATAATATACACGTAGATGCATATATATTTCATATAACCTGCTTGAGGTGTATCCTATCTCAAAGTACTAATGTAGATAGACCAAAGTTTGAAGCTTTAAAGAATCAGGTTTCAAAGTGAAGAATCCAAGAAGACATTTTGAAAGACGAGAGCAACAAAAGCTAAAATATCAGCTTCAAGAGAAAATCTTCTGAAATGGATTTGAATCCAATTTTGCTTAATGTTACCAGAACTATTTGACCTGAATTGCTTGTTTTACCGTTTCCTCACAGAAGAGATTCAAGATTAAAGATCTTCATTGCACCAAGGATTAATACAAAAAAAAAACTTTTGTACAACTATTAATCAGACTGTTGTCCTCATCCTTATCATTGCTATATTCACAATGTTTCAGCCGATTAACCCTTCGGCCTTCTTCAGGTGATCGATCTCGGGAACCTTCTTGTCGTAATCAGGAATAACAGAATTTCGAACTCAACCCTTTATTCAAACTAGGGGGGTAGCTCGCTCTCATTCTGTTAACCCTGGCCAAAGAGTTAATCGGCTGAAATGTTGTGAATATAGCAATGATAAGGATGAGGACAACAGTCCGAATAATAGTTGTATAAATCTGGACCATATTAAATGATGTTCGATATACAACAACTATAGAAGACAGTAATTACCTAGAGACTCAATTAAAACACCTGAGGAAGGCCTGAGGGTCACTAGGCCGAAACGTCGTATATAAAAAACATAAAAATCACCAATATAAGGATAAAAGTCCGAAATAAACATTTAATTCTTTATTATGATACCTCATATCAGAAATAAAAATAATTAAAATAATTAATTTGGTATTTATTTTAATTACTAGAAATCTGTGAAGCCAAAAAGGAGCCTCCTTGCGGCTTTTAGAGAGCTTGCGTTCCCTGCATTTGCGGGGTCTGCGGGGGCCCTATCTTGCTATTCATATCTATCTATTTATTCTATCTATTTACCTACTTATCAATCTATCTATCTCACTAGTCATATCTATCAATTTATCTCATGATGAGACAGATATAGATAGATAGATAGATAGATAGGTAGGTAGATGGTCCTAAACACAAACAAAACGCATAAATTTCTAATTTAATGAAATTAAGAATAAAAAATGGGGGTCATTTTTTATTCTTAATTTCATTAAATTAGAAATTTATGCGTTTTGATTGTGTTTGGGACCATCTACCTACCTACCTATCTATCTATCTATCTATCTATCTTCCTGTCTGTCAGTCTATCTATCTATCTCCCTGACTCTCTATCCATCTCTCTCTCTCTCTTTCAACGGATAGAAGAGAAAGAAGATGAACGAGAGAAAGAAGAAGAGAAAGAAGAAAAACCAGAGATTATATATATATATATATATATTTTAGACAAATATTCATTTCAAGATTTTCATTTAATATTTTCAGTTTTTCAAGGGGATTAAGACCCAAAGATCAACTTATTAATGTATCATTTTTTAATTCTTTTTTTTTTATCGGGTTTTTCGAAAGAAAAAAAAAATAAAACCCAGACAAGCAAAACGTGATCAGGGTCCAAAATTTAATAATAATAATAATAATAATAACGATTTAAAAAAAAAAAAAGACCATCTGTTTAGAGATGATTTTATTAACATTTATTTCACCACCACCACCGACCCTCCCCCGGTCCCGCAATCAATTTATTAAAAAAAAAATCTTTGTCGACAAAAAAAAATCGCAGGTCAATCCAGTCAGTGTCAGTGTCCGTCCGCCTCCGCCGTCCCTTTTTGTGTTTCTGTCTTTCTAGCTTAAGTTGCCTCTTTTTTTTTTATTCTCCTCAAAAACTATTTGTTGGTTAGGGGCAGGGGAGCGGATGTTGCCCCCAAAACAAAACGAAAGAAAAAGAAAATTACAATCAAGAAGCACTTTTCACAATATGAGGCCGGCTAAAACATTTCCGTTCATTTTCGGCGGAGGGGGGAGGGGGAAGGGTTCGTAGAAAACTTGAAACAAAAACAAAACAAAACATTTTAACAAAACATTCAAATAATACGAATACAAAATAAACAAATATATGTGTGTGTATGTGTGCGTGTTTGTGTATGTCTCAAAACCCCTAAACATAAATTTTTTAAAAAATCAAATAACCAATCAACGAAAAACACCGAAAAAACAGTGTTTTGTTTTTTTAAATAACTGATTATAAATGATTAAAAAATTTGCATATTTTAATCTTATTATAAATTATCAATTTTACAAATATTATTCGGACTATTGTCCTCATCTTCATAGTTAGTTTTTTCTGTTTCACACAACGTTTCAGATAAACAAATAGAGATGAGAACAATAGTCTGAATAAATACTTGTAAAAACTGATTCTACACCTACAATTCCCTCATCCCAAGGATTCCGTAGTGAAACAAATAATGAGGACAATAGTCCGAATAATAATTCTTATAAAATTTATCAGACCTCAATTAATCCTTTGAAACCCGACTTATCAAAATTACCAAGTAGTCACGCACTCACGCAGCAGAGGAGGAACATATTCAAATCAAATTATTGGTGTGTTTGTGTTTTCTTTTGCCTTGTGTTGTTAGGGCCGATATATCAGCCTCTTAAGGTCCAAAGGATCAAAGATTCCCGAAAAATAATTAGAAATTATTATCAGTATTTATTTAAAAATCAATTTCCCTTACTGTAGATTAATGCGTCTTTTTACTTTAATGTCAGCCCCCCACCCTAAAAAAATAAAATAAATATATACTTTTTAAAAAATGACAAAAAAAATTTAGGATTGTTTTTTATTCTTTTTTATGGATTAAATGAACAAAACTATGAGAATGTTTTAAAATATAAAAAATAATAGAAAGAAAAAAAGATTTTTTTTAAGTATGGATGGACAAAAATGAGAAAATTTTTAAAAATAAAGAAATTAAAATCTGAAATTTAAAAAATAATCAATGACAAAAAGAAGCTGGTGTCACTGGGTGTTTGTGGCGTTGGTTTGAAGTAGGGAGTGCGAGTGTTTGTTATTTTTATTATTTATGTGTGTATGTGTGAATAATCTAAAATTATTTCGCCTGTTTACAGACAGATAGATAGACATACCCATGACCATTACACGCACAGTTAATAAACGGGCCTTAAAATATAATTATCAAAAAACTCACTTTATTAAAAAAAGCTTTGATAATTGTAATTTTCTAGTTTAGCGTTCCGTCGTTGCAATATAGTTTTAAGTTTTACTGTCATATGTGCAAAAAAACGGAGTCTCTCTTTTTAAAAAAATCTACCAAAAATCAGGGAATAATCTAATCAATATTGAATTTTTATTGATAATTAAGTAAAGAATGAACTTTAAACGAGTGTCATTTTATTTTCTATTTTCAAAATCGATAATTCATAATTTTTGCCGGTCATTACGGCGAAAGATGTTTTTACGACACTTAAACTACTTTACGACATTTACGAAGTGACAACGCTAAACTAGAAGAGAAGCAAATTTAATATCACAAAAAAGAAAGAAAGAAAAAGTACCATTAATTCTTTTTAAATGATTTTAAAATAACATTGGAATTAAATCGTTTATTTTTTAATGTCTTTGTTCCCTTTTTAAATCTCACAGACTTAAAGATATCGAAAATTTTATTTTAAAACTCATCTCCGAATTTTTCATCAATACTACTACTACTACTACTACTGATGATGACGAGGAAGTGAGACGAAAAAGTTAAGACATGTTTTTACTTACAAAATACTGTTAAAATACACATTATTATCATCATCATCGTCATTACTTAGAAATATTTTTTGCTTCATTTTTTCTAAATAAAAAAAATCAACTAAACACAAAACAAAAAAAAAAACAACAGTAACAATAATTTCAATTGTGATGTTTGTCTTTTTTAAAATACGGTAGTCCGTAAATGTCATCTCCAAAACAACGGCAAATACTGTAAGCAAGAGACAATGTTTCCCTCATTTAAAAATTGACCCAAACCGAGGCAAATATTCAATCAATCTGAAATTTATTATTCATTGTAGAATGAACTTAAAATGGTTTCATTTATAAATATTTTTTAGCAATCTATTTTTGTTTTTCTTTTCCTCAATCACACACAAGAAGCCCATCATCATCATCATCATAAACACCGCTAACACAACAAGAAGAAACAAAAACACAGTGAGCGAAGAGAAAAAGGGATTCATGATAATTAATTAATTAACGAAATGAATATTGAATCAATGCATAACAAGAAACATCTCTAATAAATAAACATTAACAAATAATTAATTTAAACGGAAGCATAATTAAGCATAATTATATTATTTATGGAAAGAACGAACAGAACAGGCAAGCAAAAGAGCACCTGCCTTCACGTGTGTGTGTGTGTGTGTGTGTGTGTGTGTGTGTGTGCACGCAGCACAGCAGAGCTTATCCATGTGTGTGTGGTACTTGCATATTGCTCTGCCGAGGAAGTGTGTGGTGTTGGTGTGTGCAGTTAAAAAATAACTTTAATAAGAAAATAGAAATATTTTAAATGTAAATATTTTTTTAGTAGCGATTGATGACGTTTCTTCCGCATTCATTAACAAGAGGCTTTGCCAGAAAAAAAAAAACAATTAAAAAAATACCTCACTCGTTTAAAAAAAAAAAAACTATTTCCGAAGCCCTCTCGCCGGTAAACGTCATCAAATAATCGATACTTCAGCAAAATATGGGTTATATCTGTTTATATATATATATATATATATATATATATATATATATATATATATAAAGAGCGGGAGAAAGAGAGAGAGATAGATAGATAGATAGA
>JAUZSX010321372.1:0-11630 GCA_034780655.1 Idiosepius hallami | reverse complement strand
TATATATATATATATATATATATATATATATATATATATATATATATATATACAGTCTTTGATCAAAGCCTTTGGTATGTTGAGTGGTGATAGTTGCCATGTTAGGGTAAGGGGACCACAAGGCACATTTTGCGCCGGTTTCGCTACGTGGCTAAGCATGGCACTGGAGATAGGTACGGAGAAAGAGAGAGAAAGATGAAAATGGAAGGGGTGAGGAGAGAGTAAAAGTGGTGTACAGAAAGATTGAGGGTAAAGAGAGAAGGAAAGACGAAAAGCTTAACAGCAAACACAGGAGTGCCATGACACGATATGGTCTGTATCTACATTTTAACGATTACAAGAATAATTCCAGAGGCACCACTCGGAGACTCCACATCAAAGACATACACAGACTAGAGTTTTATGACTCGAATAACGTATTTGAACACTAAAAATAACTGGGAAGATGCAGTAGGTTAACTCGAGAGAGTAATTCATCTATGTCTAAGGATAACAACATTTGTGCCCCCGAAAACAGAAAAAAGAATAAACCTCAATATTAGTTTAAAAACTACCAAAATGAAAAACACCCTGATTACTATATAACTGAATTCATCAATGAAATTCTCCTTCACTTAAAAACAAAAATTTTCAACAATCAGCTTAAGAAACCAAATTACCTTAAACAACAATAAAAATAATATTAAATGAATAAACACAAAATTCTCCCTGAAACCTATGAGACCGTAAATAACCAGAAAAGGTTAACAGGTCGTTAAGCCCAAGCCAACCAAACCTAACTGTTTTCATATCCTTGTTCTATCACCTACACTTTCATCTTTTTGCATCAAGGCTGGTATCTTGGTAAAAAGCTTGAACTCTGGAATCATGAGTTCAAATTTTAATCAAAACCATCACATTCACCTTTGGCTGCCTCAGGCAGATGGAGCTTGTTAATTTGGGAGAGTAGCTCATCTAGGTGAAGTGCAACACTGATCACAAAAAAGCCAAGGGATATAATGAGCACGTAAAGGATTCTCTCACTTTTGAGAGAGATCAAGCTATACCAAAAAAATAACACAAATTCTTTTTAAAAAAAATCAACTAAAAAAATTAACCTTGCTTCCCCCCAAAAATACTTAAAGGTAAACAATCACCTAAAATGAATGAATAAATATATATAAAAAGCCAAAACAAATAAACTAAATAAACCAAATTAAAACAATTTTCGGCAATACATGACCTATTGAATGTTAATATGCAGGTTAAGTTAAATAAATAAATAAGATACATATATAGTTTTATTTTTTTAAATTTGGGCATCGAATGTGGAGAATTGGTAAAATCTCGGGCTCTGGAATCGTAGTACGCGAGTTCAAATTCCAATAAAAAAAACTTTTGCATACACCTTTAACTGCCTCGGCTAAATGGGTCTCGTTAAATCGGGAGAGGAACTCATCTTGGTGAAGGGTAACACTGAATGCAAAAAGCCCGGGTAAGAGCACGTAAAAATGGATTGTGCCAAACTTTTTTTTTCGTGCTCAACAAGTAAATAAAATATAGTTTTATTTTTTTAAATTTTCTATGGAATCAATAATTAAATGATCCTATGTAAAGAGAAAAAAAAAAGAAAAATAATTCTAGAGAGAGAGAAAAAAAGAATTACTTATTCCCCCCTTTTGATTAAAATCGAACCTTCGACGATAACTTTATTTTAAGTTTTTTTAGCATTTCTGAAATAAAATAAAGAAGATAAGCTATTCAAAATATATTTATTTTTATAAAGCATCATTTTAACAGAAACGATGTATTAAATCTTATTAGTTGGTTCTAAAGATTTTTTTCTTTTTGGTCTTTATAAGTTTAATCTTCCAATCGAAATAAAAGTGACTAGTGAAAATGGCCATAATAAAAACAAAGTCTATTTCTATTCTCAGCATTGAACAATTGTGTGTTCGGTGAAACAAAGGGCAAAATATAGAATTCTTAATAGAAACGAAAATAGACAATATTTTCCAATTTCCACTTTGTAGAAGATCAGTTATTTGAACATACCAGAAAACACGTGTTTATATCTATACAAGGAATTATCGCAGTCAAGGTTTTATATTGACTAAATGATTAAATAAATCCACTCACGCCTCTTTTCAATCCTTTAATTCATATTTAAAACAAACATACGTATTGATATATTTACTTAGTCGAGCACCAACCCAAGATAGGCACAAGGCCATTTTTACTTGATCTACATAACTGGGCTATTGCATTCAGTGTTGGCATTCTACTAGATGAGTTGCTCTCCTGAGTTAACGAGCCCTATCTGCCCGAGGCAGTTAAAGGTTAATGTAATGGTTATGACTGGGATCTGAACTCGTGTATTACGTTTCCAGAGTCCAAGCTTTTACGAACGCTTGACCATCGTGGCCCAAAAACGTATTGATATACATATGAAAATAGAAGTATTTTTCGACTTTGCTTGGCGCCAGGGACTTGCTACTAAATCTATCTAATCTAAAGCTCATTATCTATGAAAACAAGTAAATGCTTTTTTTAAATACTAAATTCGTTTGTAAAGCTTTTTTAAATACCAATTTTATTTCTAATACTTTTCTTCACGATAGTTAATGAAGCCTATTATATAGCAAGGCAGTACTATACATAAGCAAATTTTAGTGGTCTAAACCATTTTTTAAATTTAGCTATTTTAGTTTTTTTTTCTAAAGAGTTCTACGTATGAATTGTCTTTATTTTTTTTTTCAATTCTTGATTTTTGTTTGATAACTATTGTGGTTTTATTTTTATAAGAGCTACAGGATGTAGGGTCTCATACAAACAGAGATCTGATTCTTATAAGTATATAGATGTGTAATAAAAACTTACAAATTAAAATGAGTCAAGAAATATTTTCTTAACTTATTTCATTAGAAATATTTATATATAGGATATATTAAATTAATACACCGAAGGTGCCAGAGAAAAATTTAGGAAACTGCTTCAATTTTATATATTAAAAAAAAAACGTTGAAAACTAGCTATTTCTCAACAAAAGAATAGAAGTCATATCAATATTTCTATACAGAAATAAATTTATTTAAGAACGCAGAGAAATAAACAACTAAACGAAACCATATGAGAAATAGATAGGAAATAGATAACAATAAGTTGCTAATAAGAGGGAACGAATAAAGGAAAAAAAATACAATAAATGAAACACTATTATTAGATAAAGATAATGACATCAATCTAAATACAATAAAACTATTCGTGCCACCATCTCTATCAGATATATGCATAAATAGGAAATGAACGAGGAGACTTAACAGCTCTCGTCAAAAGTTTCGATACACCAAATTCTAACTATCGAAAACAAAGTAACCCTTTTTTTTCTTTAGAAGTTTCAAATAACAATTTCATCTATTTAACAGTAAAATAGAATATATATTATGATGTATGTTACATTTTAATGTTAAATTAATCAGGTTGCTATTTGAAGATTAAAAGTGGGACATTAGCGTGCATCCGTACTTGAACTTAGGATCGCAAGATTACCTTAGATTTACTTTGTTTTGAACTATATGTGGAAAAAAAAGAAAAAAAGCTTGTTTGTTTGGTGTTTAATGGCATATCAACCTTTTTTGGTCATTTTAATGGCGGGAAACAATTACTTATGATAAATGTTATTTTTATACACATAGTTAGTTAATAACACAAGTTGCACTAATTATTCCATAGCCGGAGGGAAGATGGAGATTCATACATTTCCCAAGGGTATTAGTCAACATGTCAGCATAGACGGAACAACTTGGATTCGAACATCGTACTACGGTTCCGAAGTCCAATTGTCTATCCACTGGGCCACGTCGACCGCTCCAAGAAGAAAAGTAAAAAGATGAAAGAGGATGAAAGAGAGAAAGATAAAAAGAAAGACGGAGAAAGAGTTGCATTATTTTTGGTCCAATAAATACTGGGTATGGTAACGAGGATTGCAACGTGTCATTAATTACGAAGAGGAAATTAAATCCAACAAATAACACGGCAGACAAGTGATAATTCACCTTATTTAGTGAAGCCAGATTCAATAGATTTTCCTCAATTAACAAAATCTCGGACCAGAGACCTGACTACTAGATAACTTCAGCTACTGTTGATACTACTACTACCACTGTTACTGTTGATACTACTACTACCACTGTTACTGTTGATACTACTACTACCACTGTTACTGTTGTTACTACTACTAACATTGTTGTTGGAGCAGCAGCTACTACTACTACTGTTACTGACGTTGGAATATTTGGATAAATTACTGTTCTGGATTAAATTCATTTTCTAAGGTTCAATTTTATACCGAGAAAAGTCACACATGAACCAGATATCAATCTTTTTATGTATGGAGAAAGGGTGAGTTGTAGACTAAGGAGTCAAAGGGACATGAATGTGTTTTGAATAATATAAAAATATTAACAGAAATAAGAGATCAAACTATATAAAAAATATAATACAATATTCTACCAAAAAGCTTCTAACTCAATAAAACACCCTCATTTTACAAATAAAAATACACTCAAACAATCAACCATTCACAAAAAATAAAAAAAATAAAAAAAATAAAAAGCTATACACAATCCAAATAAAACAAATAAAATCAGTTCACAGCATTAAATGACCCAATGAGAGTCGATATGTTGGTTTAAATTAAACAAATAAAATCAGTTCACAGCATTAAATGACCCAATGAGAGTCGATATGTTGGTTCAAATTAAACAAATAAAATCAGTTCACAGCATTAAATGACCCAATGAGAATCGATATGTTGGTTTAAATTAAACAAATAAAATCAGTTCACAGCATTAAATGACCAAATGAGAGTCGATACGCTGGTTAAATAAACAAACCAACAACCATATTGAGACGAGTGTACAGAGATTTAATTTATAATTTCATCTAAAAAATACATATTGGAGATTATAGATAAATACTATATAATGGTGTATATTCTAACAATATGACTCAGAGGATCTAAGTGGTGAAACCCGGACATGGAATAACTTTTAATGCACATACAGTGAGGCCAAAAAGAAAGTTCACACTAGGCTAAATTAAATGTAAGTGTTTAAATGCCCTATACATCATTTGATTCGCCTTTTGTTCTGAATTAAATTTATTTTACTGAGGTTCAATTTTATACAGAGGAAAATGGCACACAAACCAAGAGAAAGACGAAAACGAAGAGAGAAAGAAAAAAGAAATAGATAAAAAGAAAGGGAAATGTTTGAGCGTGAGAGAGAGCGAGAGAGAAAAGAGGAATGAGACTGACAGAAAGAAGAGTAATAAAGAAAAAGAGACAAATAGAAAGAAAAATGAACAGTGAAAAAACAGGAGGGATGGATAAAGAGAGAAACAGACTAGTTAAAGCGGGTACAGGAGGAAGAAAAAAGAATTGAGAGAAAGAGAGAGAGAGAGAGAGAGGAGGGATAGAGAGAGAGAGAACGAGGGAGAGAAACGCAGAGAGAACGAGGGAGAGAAACGCAGAGAGAACAAGGGAGGGAAACGCAGAGAGAAAGAGGGAGAGAAACGCAGAGAGGACGAGGGAGAGAAACGCAGAGAGAACCGGGGGATAGAAAACGAGATGGACAAGGAGAGAGAGAGAGAGTGTGAGAGAGTGGGAAGGAGTGAGAGAGACAGAGTGAGAGAGAGAGAAAGTGAGTGAGTGAATGAGAAAATGTTGAATCTGTAATTAAAAAAACATGCGAAAATAGAATGAAAATGATATGACGAATCCAAAAAATGTCAAAATTTAACGAAAACGAAGCAGCTGTTTAGCTCGTCAGGGTCACCCGGGAGAAAACGACTAATTAGCCGGAAGAATAAATCACATGATTTGAAATGTCGTCCATTTAATTCTTTTGAATATTTCATCCAATCTGTTCTACACTAACGTCCTGTGGTTCACCCCATGCCATTGGAAACAGTTTCTCCTCAGTCAAAGGGCCGTGTGGTGACTGTAAGTGTTACAGTCTCCCCACGTTAAAAGACATCACTCACAGGTGTCCTTCTGAAAGGATCCACAGGCCCAAGATAGAGGTCAGTCATACTCGACTACGAGTGACCACCGATGAGGATGATGTATGTGTATGAAAAAATACTTTTGGGAATGGTATGAATCCCAATTTTCCTCTAGCTATGGATTAAATAGTGAATCACTTAACTATAATATGCATGCAACTGTAGGCCACTTGTCAGTTCTTAATTTCCATGAACTCGAGTGTGTTCAATGGTTGAGTCAGCTCAAGTTTGAACTGATTAAAGAGTCTTTTTTTCTTCCCCTCTCTATCAGATCGTCATGGTTGTAAAAGACCCTACATACTATAACTTTTTAGAAAAGAAAACTGCAGTAGTTATTTTTTAAAAATTAATTTTATGCAACGAGCTTTCAGAAAAAGGACTAAAATAGTTACTAAAAAAAATTAAATTTGCATATCCATGGTACTACTTTTCCATATAAGTTTCTTTTACTTTCTTTGGGAAAAGCCTTAGAAATGAATTTAGTATTAAAAAGGCATTGAAAATGAATATGGTACTAAAAAAAGCATTAGAAATATATTCAACAAATAAAAAAAAACATTGATTGTTTTTTTCTTTATATAATAGGTTTCCGTAATTACCTTTTTGGTACGACCCCATCTCTTGGACAAAGCCCACCCCATTTTTATAGTGTAATCTAAATATGAGAACAACACACCAAAAAATAAATATGCATATAGTAAATATGTTTGCTGAAATTGATGAAGAATTAAATGTCTCTAAGTATAACAATCTTATTCGAACCAGTTGAAAACATTATATTTTAATGAAGTGTTACACTATTGGAGTTTTACCTTTCAGAAAATAGAAAAAAATTTCTTAAGCGTTGATATTTAGTGGTTACCCTGTAAATTTTATCGTAGCACCCGTTTCGTGCTTAAAATACAGAATGCACAGAGCGTCATTTGTGAAAAATTCAGTTTACGCCTTTCTATTCTGTTTCATATGGAAAATGCTTCGAGATGGTAAACCGGAACAATCATCTTTTCGGTTTATGTTTTTTTAAGAGGTGATAGAAAAAAAAAGTGATTCAGCAAAATAATGCAAATCTGCAAAATATGTAAAAATTGCCCATGCCTTCATTTTTTATTTCCCAGATTTGTCGATGGCGGCTTTGGGATCTATTTTCACCTTAAGAATGAATATGGAAGAAAGGGAAATGATTTATTTGCTGGCCTCAGTCATAGAAAGACCAGTCCCAAAGGCATAAAATAAACGCAGCGTATAAAGATATCTATCTATCTATCTATCTATCTATATAACTCGGTGTGCTGCGAGGGCGCAGCGTTGGTAAAAAGCTTAGATTCTTTAATCGTAGTACGCGAGTTCAAATTCCAGTTAAAATCTTTACATTCACTTATAGCAGCCTCAGACAGATGAGGCTCATCAACTCATCTAGGTGAAGGGCAACACTGAAATCAAAAGCCCAGGTATATAGAGCACGTAAAAATGGCCTTGTGCCAAATTTGAATTGGTGCTCAACCAAGTAAATATCATATACTCAGTTTAATATACTTTGCCAGAATATGATTATTGTAAGAAAAGAAAAAAAAAATGAATTAAATATATTGAATAGAAAAATTAAAATAAATTTTAATGAACTGTGTCTGAATTACACACACACATATTATATATATATATATATATATATATATGTGTGGGGGGGTCTTCGTTTGCGCTTGTTTCTGTTAAAAAATATTCTTGTTATTTGACTATTTTGAAATATTGTCATTTCGTTTAATTCTTTAATTAGTAGTAAGTGACAGTATACTTTTATTAAACAATATTCTTGTGGTTACTTGACTATTTTACGATATTAGCATTTCTTTTACTTATGTGGTTTTAGTAAAGCTGTAAAAGTATGAATTTTTAAAGAATATTTCGGTCATTCCACTGATAATACTTGACTTTCTTGAAATTATACTTATTTCTTTTAATTCTGTACTTATTAGTAGGGCGATGACAATATGCTTTTTTTAAAGAATATTTTAATAACTATCGCTTTGACAGTAATATTTTGTTAGAAAAGCATGTTGTCACAATCTTAATAATAAATAACGGACGAATTCTTACTTTTGCTAAAATGTGAACAAATTTATTCTGTGTGCTTCAGCGAGCAGCTTTCCTTTGTCGACTTTCTTCTGTGCCATTTTAAAAGCTCAACTCGCCGTTTAGTATTATATGATGCATGCTGGATTATCACGATAGAAACCCTATGAGATTTCTAACTCTTTGAATGCTTAGTGGCATTTCCAACAGTAGGTGTGACAGCTGCATCCAATCCATCCCGTTCAGATGTATATAAATGTTATGGACACGAAATGCGTTATTGCCAGAACCACGAAGGGTTCATAAATCCTATAAGAAGGTAAGAAGGCTTGGATTTTTAAATCGTAATACGAAGGATCGTATCTCAGTTAAGCTATCACGTTCACATTTCGTTGCTCCAAGGTAATACTTGGAAAAGTAAGTAATCTATATTTTGTTACATAATATTTAAAAAAAAATGAAACAAAAAACCTTGTTCTGCCCCCAAAATAATTTAAGACAAACAATCACCTTCCCCAAAAAGAAATAATATAAAAGAAACAAAACAAGTAAACTAGGCAGAGTTTTCAGCATTGAATGACCTTAATGTGAGTTGATATACTGGTTAAATATTCTAATCTAAGTAAAAAAGAATACTAATTCCAAAAAGCCGGACACACACAGTTTGTGCGTCTTAGCAAACAGTAGAAATTAGTAAAAATCGAGAAAATCCTAATAATTAAAAAAAAAAAAAGACAGATGGCTGAAATCGCAGGCAGTCCGTTCTAGAGTACACAAATATTGCTTTGTGTCAAACAGCAGTTACGTGTTCCACTGGGTGAATAAGTGTCTATGCAAGTCACTCATTTGGTCGTAATGCTATATGTGGGACAACTCGACTTGACAGTATAAATCCTTTTAACAACAAAATAGTCCAGATTGTTGCTTGAAAAGTTTTTCTAAAAGCACAGAGAAGATTTGAAGAATTTTTTTTTTTAAATAATAAATAAATATATAAATAATGGAGAAGCTTTTTGTTTTTTCAAACACGACTCATTTTTGAAAAGAAATTCCTTTAAAAATCTAATATATATAACAATTTAACAATTAGTCTATATAACAATTTAACAATTAGTATATATAAATTAGTTTAAAAAAAGCAATCAGTGTCTACCTAGATAATAGGCTTTCCTAATTATCTTAGTGGCAAGTCTCCGGCGGCGGGGCAAAGCCGGGTAATACTTCTAGTAACTATTATAGTTTCTTTTTCTGAAGAGCTCTACATATAAAATATTTTGGTTTTATTTTCAGAAAAGCGATATGGCGTTGTGTCCCATACAATTTGATACGATCTGATTCTTATAAGTATATAAATATATATTATATGTGTACAGGGCCCTGCTTAGTGCCCCCTGCAAACCCCGAAACCGCGGAGGGAAGCTCCTTAGGGGCTGCAAAGCTCCTTAGGGGCTGCAAGGCTCCTTGGCTTCACAGATATTTTGTAATGCAAAAAAAAAATATAGCAAAATAATTAATTGTTAGGATTAATTAAAAAAAAAACATTATTACACTGGAAATATATATAATTCCAACCCTTCTCTCTTTCTGCTTATATCTCTCCCTCTATAATTGTATATGTATATATATATATAGTCGAAGGCTCCAGTATGTTGAGCGGGGGCAACTTGATTTTTTTAGGGTAAAGGGGCCTCAAGGCGCATTCTGCGACGGGCCCGCCAAGTGCCTAAGCGATGCACTGTTTATGTGCATCTTTATGTGTGTGTGTGTGTGTGTGTGTGTGTGTCTGTGTGTGTTTATTTGTTAACACGTTGAGACAAAGACGGGAAATTTTATTTTCATGAATCGAGAAATAAATGTCAGTGGAAAAACTTGAGGTAAAATTGTTGGAAATAAAAAATACTATTGAATGAATTATAAATGTAAAATTTAGTAACAGAAATTAGCACAGGGTTAGTAATTTTGGTAGTGTCATTATATTTTTTAAAGTCCAGAAAAAATTACAAAAAAACAAGGAAACTTCGTTAAATTTATCCCCATGTGTCAACCACTAATCACGCTTGATTAACTCTTTAGAAAATGTGTGAAAAATTATGGAAGAGAAAATTACCATATAGCATCTTTTTTGTATTGTTTATTTTCCATTCTTTAGGTGGCATATTTTCTCTTTTCCTAATGAAAAATCTCTCACTATTATTTAGTCGTCTGCTTCTTCCATTTTTGTTCAACGCTAGCGAATTAGGAATAAAAGGGAAAGAAAATAACATCGCGACGAAATCAACAATCAAGGTATTGTTAATCCAATTTGTCGACAGTTCATCTAGTATAAACTTGGGAAAAGTAAATTTATATCAATAAAACGCAGATTTCTTACAAAATTGAAATAATTTTTATATTAGGAAAAATTTTATATAAAGTGTGTCCAAAAAGCTATTGTGCACTCACTATAGATATATAGAAACTCAAATAAACTATTAAAAAATCCCAGTAAATTTTATTATAAAACATTTAGACAATACATTTATTTTACCAATAAAAGGGATTTTATTCACTTATTTACAATATCACAGTTTTTCTTAAAGAAAACGCTGAAAATATCCCCCGTTGGCATTAGGACATTATTTTGTAGTGCACACTAACTTTTCAGACACCCTGTATAATCTTAGAAAATAATTTTCTATGCCTTATTTTACAGCATATGATATAATACAAGTAATAAATATTTAAAAAATTATTTTAAAAACCCCAAAAAACAAACGTGTTTATTGTAAAAAGGAATTGAATGTTTTATCCTGCAGCTTTTAAATTAATTACATTCAGGGACCGGCTTTGATCAAATAGTCGATGTCCCACTGCAGACTTAGTGAATATTTCCCCTTACGGATTGCGGACGGGGGGCACCGTAGAGCTTGCAGCTTCTACCCAAATATCTTCAAATCTGCACAATCGGATTACCCATAATTCCTTTTTCAGAAAAATGTCCCTTCCATTACCCAAAGAGCAACGCCCTTTTTTATTTTTAGAAATAGGGTTTTTTCCTCTTTGTTGGAGTATGTAGTATCTCCCTTTCTTTCCCCTTTTTCTCTTCTTTTTTTCAATTCTTTTCAGCTAACCCATTGTGTGGTCTATCAATTTGAGAAAGGATCCCTATGTCCATTTTATGTTCTTTATTTATTTTCATGGCATCTACTAGTCTACTAAAGTGAAACATTATTTTTTCTGACTACCCAAGTAGATGAGAACTTTCCAGAAAGAATTGACCATCTTTATTATTTCTATTTTATAAATTAGTTTATCTATTATTTCAATTAATTTAATTTTAATTACTAGCACTCCCTATCTCGTCATTTTAGAAATGAATTTAGTATCCTCAAACAAGCATGGGAAATAAATGTAGTATTAAAATGAATTAACTGCTTTTCTATATAAAAGGCTTTCTTAACTACCTTAGTAGAAAGTTCCTGGTCTTGGGCAAAGGTAGGCAATGTATACAGTGAGTATATATATATATATATATATAT
>JAUZSX010321362.1:0-11630 GCA_034780655.1 Idiosepius hallami | reverse complement strand
ACACATACACATAAACACACACACACACTCACACACAACCCCCCTAAAAAAACAAAACATATTCATTTTAAAAATGGTAAGTAAACATATTTTTTAAAAAATTGGGAACACATTGTGATTTGTTAAATATCAGATAATGATGGAGTGATGTTGTTCACTGAACAACATCATAACTCTGTATGTGTGCGTTCATTTATTTTATTCTATTTTTTCTTTAGGGAAATGCTGATTAGATCCATAATAAAAGGGCGTTTTTTTTTTCACAGCGTAAAAAGAAAAAAAAAGGCTTACGTCAACATCTTTAATCCTATGAAACCTTATGTAAAAGGCTGTAAATAGCGAAAAAGACGATATGTAATTAGCAACATTTTTTATAACATAGGGGTATCCAATTAAATCCATTCTATTAACCCTATGGACCATAACTTATCAAAATTACTCAGTAGTCACTCGTTCGCGACATAATAGGGTCAAAATATTGGTGAGTCTTTGTTTGCCTTATGTTCTCAGGGCCGATATATCAGCCCTTTAGGTTTCAAAGTATTAAAGTATTAGGGAGGGAAAATATTAGCGTTAATCCTTTGAACCCCGACTTATCAAAATTATCAACTAGTCGTTATATCAAAGGAACGTATTAAAGCCAAAATATTGCTGTATCTTCTTTTACCTTTGGTTTTCAAAGCCGATATATCGGCCCCTTAGGGTTAAATCTCTAAATAAAAGGATTAGTGTTAGATCTCTAAATAATGATACTAATAATGAAGCCATTACCAGATGTTGTCAGAATCTAGATTCTGCCGATCCTATGAGCGAGAGATGGATTTAGTAAGGTGAAAACTTGAGGAGAAGTGGCACCATACAGTCTTTGGGTGGAGTGGATTCTGCTGGATCATCACAAGGAGATTTGTCATCACTCTGATTTAAGTAAAAACCGTTTGGCACCAGCGGCACGTTAGAGTGAAAACTTCATAATAATAATAATAATGATAATAATGATGATTATAATGATAATAATAATAATACCTTTGTTTCAAAACCAATTGAAGATAATTGGAAAAACGCATACACGTGGAAACCTAGAAACAATACTCGTGCAATTCTTGCCTTAATATTCAAACCATACTACAATTATGTCATGTCCAATTCTATTCTACTTTTAAAGAAAACTAATTATTTCTTTCAAATCCCACTTAAATCTAATCGAAATTGCGATTCCATTCTTTATTTCCTCTTGTAAGAATAAACAGACTTCAATTTCACCCTTCTAACCCTCATTTCCAAGTAAGTAAACAGTCCTATTGAAAGCAACTGATTCCAATCATTATGCTTGGTTGATAACTGTAAGCCCGTGGGACTTTGTTATTGTCGCCGACGGACTAATAAACGTTTTGTAAATCTTGGGAAATTTTAATAAGTACCGAGTTCAAGTGGCGGACAATATTACAAAAGTTTGACGAACGCGCCGATCGTCCTTAGGGGAGGTTGCGGGTAGAAGAGCTGTTTTTGAATGTCACTTACAAGTTTCTTGCGTTGTTTGGCTACCATCCACTTTGGACCCATGCCACTAGTTTTCGTGCCCGCCATTTTCGCCGAGGATCAGAATTACAAAATTACAAAGTTAGACAATTAAAATGGTCGATTCATTTCATAAGGACGTGAAGTCAAACACAGAATCAACACACAGACACACACACACACAAAAAAAAACACACAAACACACACAAACGCACACACAAACTCTTTCTCTCTCTCTCTCTCATGCAACCCCGCGCACACACAATACACATACAGGGTGTCCAAAAAGTAACTTGAAGCCTAAAGATTTTCAAACAAGAGTTTAATATGCCGTTCAAATGCAAGAATTTGTCCAAATTGACCCCAATTTTCAAAGTCTCCTAAAAGTTATTTGAAGCCAGATTTTCAAACATGAGTTCAATATGCCGTTCAAATGCAAGAACTTGTCCAAAATGACCAAATTTTCTTCAAGAGTTAATTATGTCAGATGAAGCCCTTTTTCCATTTAAAATTAACAAAACTACTAATTTCGCGGCTCTGAAAATTGGGAATTCATCAATTCATTAGTGACTTTTTGGACACCCTGTATGTATACCAATGTTCATAGGCTTATACTCTCTTTCTCTCTTTTCCACTTAACGCTATTTGTCTTTCCTAATACACCTCCATAAAGTAACAATTTTAAAGATAAAAAAATCGAATTGTTTTAATTATATGATGATGTTTTGGACTATTATCCTCATCTTTATTTTTATTTGTTTCACTTCGTTTCAACCGAATTAAACTTCTATCTTCCTCTAGTTGTGAAACAAATAAAAGAATAAAGATGAGTACAATAGTCTGAAAAATACTTATAAAATTGATCATACTTCATCTCAAAGATTCCGAAAAATAATTCAAATTGTTATTTATGAATGAAAGAAAAAAGTGTAATTTTTTTTAAAAATAACCATAAGCAATTATTTTGTGTGTGACTACTCTTCATAATTATCCCTGATTCATAAGCGATGAGACTGAGGGAAATTTTGCACACGTCTCAACTTCATTAATTTGAATCTTCACATCTCCTCCAGCAATGGGTTAAATAGTGCATATTGTGTTATTCAAAAGGTCACGTGTGCTCAAAAAGAACTTTTCGCAAAAATGATTGTTTTCGGCATTAAATAACCTAAAAAGTTTGATATGATTTAAAACCAAACAAACAAATTCCATGAACCTGAGTCGGTTTAAAATGAAGTATTAATATATGGTGAGGTCATTTTAAGCTATGTCGGTAATTTAATGTCGGAAACACTTTTTAAACAATGATTCTTATTGTAAAAGCATTGTTAGAGAAACCAAGGCAGCACTATTTAATCAATAACTGTTGAAGCTTAAGTGATTCATAGACATCTCCCAGTTATAAACCCTACAAAGTTTGTATTTTACGGCATATCAACCTTTTAGGTCATTTAATGGCGAGAACAATTATTTTTTGATAAACGTTTTTTTTCCACACATAGTATTCTGAATAACACAATGTACACTATTTAACCTATAGCTGGGGGTGGGGAGAGGGTATTGAACCCTATAATAAATATTATCGATAAATCTGGTTTTGAAATAGTATCCTCAGTTTTCACAGCCCCAGAAACATGATTTGACAAAATGTTATGACAATGTGCTCTATGGATGATTGACACGACATTACAACCACCAACCACAAGGCTGTAGATTTTATCATTTAAATCTTTTCCTTGCCTAACTGTGGTATTTTCTTGGATTTTTGAATATTGAAATTTGGTGTATGGTTTTTTTTTTTAAACCGGAAAACACTTTCTAATTGGCTTTGAGCCGGAAAAAATAACTGCTAAGGGGTCATAATTTGGAATTATAAAAACACAAATCAAAATGATCCCAAAGGCGATTATCAAAAGTTCTGACCTCAAATTTGCATTGCGCAATGGTTCAGACCACCAAAACGTTCATATGTACAGTGCTGCTTTCCTATATAATATACTTTCTTATAGATTTTAAAATATGCTCTATTGTACTGGCGCTCACTGGAATGGTACGGAATGTTTCGGTTTTCACTAGGAAAATGGTTATTAATCATGCTCCAGAGGAAGCTACTAAAAGCGAAAAACGCTAAAGAACATCCATCTGCCTTTAAGAGCACCACAAGGTATTGGCAGGTTCTAGGTTCTGCATATCATGCGTGGATATAAAAGGGTGGAAACCCGGTAAAGTGGTACCATACAGTCTTTGACTGGAATGGAGTGGATTATGCTGGAGGACCACCAGGAGTCTTGTTGTCACTCTGACTCCACTGAGGACTACCGGTCACAAAAGCGTGCAAGTAAAAATTTTTGATAATAATATATAAATAATTGCTATTCACATGAATATGAATTTTCTCATTTATCCAGCTAGAGGCGAAATCCCATTATTTTTTCTTGTTACTGTTATGTTCAGAAAATTGAGCTTAATGTTGATATAGCAAAAAAACAAGAAACCCAACACGACTTATATGCGTAATATATTAATGATCTCGAATAAAAAAATGAAAGAAATAAAATAAAAGAACCAAAACATAGAGACACTGTAACTGACTTTCTACAACTCGTAAGACGACTACAACTGCTGACAATAATGGGGGAACGAAAGGTTGCCATACAAAAAAAGGGAGGAAAATAAGAAGAAAAAAAATAAATAAAAAAAGAAGAAAAAGGAAAAGAAAAGCAAAAAACAAAAAAAACACAAAATATTTCTAAAATGGCGACGGTGGGTAACGAAAAGTTGCGGTGAAGCAGCGAAAAGAATTCATGAAAAGTTCAGGTGCACGAACTGAACTCATTAAAAATTTGGCATGCTTCCTCGATATTAGCCGACTGCTGGCGGCCATATTCGTCAGGTTTCTTTCTTATTATGACTCACTCAGGTAGTAATGGCACTCGATAATTGCGTGGAAATTCCCTGTTGAGTAAGAGCCCTCTCTCACCCTTTTCCTTCCCTTCCGTCATCTACCACGTTTCAGACTGCTATACACCTTACCAGGCACTGCTATCGAATCCTATCAGATTCTAAACAAGAACTCAGTTCAAATCTTTAATATCTGACTTTATGACCCGTTCAAGTTATTTCCCAGCAATTGTTACTTATCAGAAATCAGTGAAACTTGAAATATTAATCAAACTTATTTCCTTATTGATAGAAGAGAAAAGAAAAATGAACATAGTTAAATCAAGATTTAGAATTTTTTTAAAAATAAAAAAACATAAAAAGTTAGATATAGCCCTTTTGATCAAGTAATTGGGGTAGCAGTAGTGTAACAGTGGTTGAAGCTTAGACTTTATAAACGTATTACACGAGTTTAAATCTCAGTCAAGACCAGCTGTCTCAGGTTAATGAGACTCGTAAACTCTGAAAAAAACTCATCTAGGTATAAGTCTTAGTCTTTAGTTAGGCAGGCATGTGTCTTCAGTGGTTGAGCCGGCTAAACCTGCATGGGTTAATGTGCCCCCCCCCACAAGGATAACACTGAGTTAACTGGTCTCATACACCTTGGGTTTTTTAATCAAAGAAAAGTAACTTATCTAATTTAAAGGCAACATTGACTACAAAAGCTTTTTTTAAAAAGCGCTCTACGTCTAAACAGGTTTTGATATCAATTATGGTTTTATTTTTAAAGAGCTATAACTACGGTAATCTGATTTTTATAAGTTTATAGATTTTGTTTACAAAATCCGGTTTCAATTCCAAATCATAAACCCAAAATTTAATTTTGCTAATTTTCGAAATATAATCAATTAATTCCTTTGCCATCCACTTCTTTGCAAAGCTTTACCAGAATATGCCAAGTTAATAAAAATAAAATAAATAAACTAAGATACATAGAAAAGTGGAGTAAAACATAAATTCAATGAACAATTGATATTTATATTGTAAGTTTAAGCTACAAGTATCTACAACCGCCATTTTTAACGATTTAAAAAAATGATATTGATTATGTTATCTTAAAGAATTCTTACTTAAAAAAAATTAATAAAGTATGATAAAGTATGTATAGCCTATGTTACCTGAAGCTATGCGACTCTATTCCAAATTTCGAAAAAGCAGGCTTTGTAGTTAAGGAATGAAATTCAGATAAAGATAAATAAAACTTATCTCTCCTTTCATTCTTCTTCTTCTTCGCTTATTATTATATCTTTTCCTTTTTCTTATTCATTATTCGTTATTTATTGTTTATTTTTTTTACTCTTATGTTTGGACACTATTCGTATTTTTCACATATCAAATTTAAATAAATTTAAAAAAAATGTACAACATTTTAGATTTAGAGATCTCGACTCCGTGTTTTCATGACTCAAATCCAAAGAATTTATCTCTTTTTACTTGCTCGAATATAAAAAGCAATTCTATTTTAGAATTCACTACTGGATGACATGGCTGTTATTAATCTTGCATTTTTTTCTATAATGGATGAATACATTTTCTAACGAAATGGGATTTCTTTTTTTATGTAATTATTTCATAGACACAGGTGAGCTATTGTATTTTTTGTCAGAAGATAGCGGTTTCAATTCCTACCCAATCTGTCCGTACGTTTACTTCGTCAAAAACGTGGTTCGATCCACAACAATTATGGAAGCTCACGAAGGTAATAAAAATATGATTCACAAGTTTGTCTTATGTTTTCTCTGAAGACTTTTAGGGCAGCAAGACCAAAATAACCCAAAGGAAACATGAGAGGGAACATGACGTGACTAACCGGAAAAGAGTGCGAATGTAACCAACTCATAAGATAAGATTTTTGTAAGAAACAATATAAACTTTTAATAAGAAGAATTCCTTCCCATAAATTCTTTGGTTTTGTTTTACGGCATATTAACCTTTTTAGGTCATTTAATGCAGAGAATAATCATTTTTAATAAATTTTCATTTTATCCTCACATTGCTTTTTTTTAAATAACACAATGAATAACACAAGCTTGCCAGAGATTTACTAGGTCATTTAACTCATAGCTGGAGGAAATGTATTGATTCATACCGTTCCTAAGGGTATTAGTCTAATCATGAACGCAAATGGAAAGACTAGGATTAAAGCTCGCGTATTATTATTCCGAAATCCAACTGACTACCCATTAGGACAAGTGGACCTCTCCCCCGTAAACTGAAACACCTAATTCTTTTTAAAATCTGCTTGAACGCCGAAAGTGCTACATTAGTATGCTAATTTTAAAATGTTTTGTTGAGAAACTTACGTCAGCTTCAAGCAGTTGAAAAGAGAAAAGTAATCGTTGTACTCAGTCCTGCTTTCGAATATTCGCATGTGTCCATGCCAAGGGGAAATGTTTTGAAATATAGGAAATCGTTCATCATCACGAATAGAACTTAGAAGTTAGCAGAGGTCATGTTCTATGAATAAAAAAAAAAGATAACAAAGTGTTGGTTTGTGCTCAAAGAATTTGGGCGCGTCTGAAAACCTGAATATGTCAATAGATTGTGGAAGTAGAAGAAAAGAAAGAAACGAAGGGAGAACATTGGGGACGAACACAATAGAGTTAACACACACACACACACACACACACACACACACCTTCAAACATAACCGGCTGAATAATCAACAGATGAATAAATATAAATTTCTGATACCTATGAACTATTCAGTAATTCTACAGAATGCTCGAAAAGATTCTGTGAGTAGAATATAATGTCTGAATGCCAATTGAGGTCATTTTCAGATAAGCTGTGATCCTGTAAATAAATAAAATCTTTTTATTGGTAAAAATTGTACTGTCTAAATGTTCTAGAATAAAATTTACTGTTTATTAGTTAATTTAAATGTCTATATACTCATAGTGCACAGTAACTTTTTGGACATCCTGTAAAAAAAGTTACAACACCTTTATTTCATTATTTATTTTTGCAGCATGACAGAGTCAGCCGGATCTACATTATAGAATGGGGGCTCGCTTCATTTAGATGTTGTATTAAAGATACTTGAGGTTTAAAGTCTTTTCCTTCTTCTAACTTAATTTAGAAAAGAATCTATTTCGGAGAATGGGAATTTATCCAAACTTATATATAAATAAAACTTTGTGTGTGTGTGTGTGTGTCTGTATATCAGTTCATTCCTTATGGACTCTGAAACGGACGGGTCTATTTTCTTGAAAATTCACACAGTTATACTTTATGTGCTTGTGAATGTTCTTAGAGAGGCGTTGTTTCGGAATACCCATGAAAAGTATCTAAAGTCGATAATCGAAAAAATAGGTTTTATAAAGTATGGCGCAATTCAAATAAAATTTCTCATTTTCGTAATACACTATTGAAAGAATTGTTAAAATTTCTGTATATCCAAAGTGCACAGTAACTTAATAGACACCATTTATTTCTTAGATTATGACAAAAATTATCATGCATAAAAACAAGCCTCACAGCTTAGTCGGTAGAAGATAAAAAATGAATCTGATGGTCTGGGATTCGATTCTCCATCCGGGCTACACGATTTAGAGCGTAACACGATACAAAAAAAGAATATTTAATAGATTTTATGAAAAATTATTAATATCAATTTATTGATTTGAGATTTCCACTATTTTTTTAAAAATAAAATATTCTTATTTCTCGCAAATACTGATTCAAGTTTCTATACTGAATGATCTTTTGAGTTTTAAAGGAAACTTGTTTTTAAGTTACAACGAAGAAACATTTTCATAATAATGTTATTTTTAGGTTACTTAGGAATACATTTTTAAATTTCAAATAGACATTGTTTTCTGGATCTTACAAGATTATTTTTCCCTTTTTTTCCCCCAAACAAGTGTATTTTGAATTACGAATATAACTTGAAAATCATTCTATGAGATTAAGATTGTTTTGAGCCACCATACTATAAAAGTATTTTTAGACAGATCATGATGTATGTTTTAGGTGGAAATTTATATATCGAAGGTATCTGTGTGTCTATATATCTCTATTATTATCTTCAATGCCAAAACTACTGTGCCAGTGCCATTAGTGCTGTACAGAATATTTTTTTAATTTTCTGTTCCCAATCATTAAAACTCAGGCAAACAAACTATATTTTTGATAACTTGGTAAAATAATTATTTGAAGTTTTGTTATTAATACATAACATTTTGTTTGGAATTATCTATATAAAAAAATAGTGCAGTATATAATGGTAAAATTATTTTGAATCATCCTAAAACCAATAATTTTTAACGAGCATATAGACAAGTTGGTTATGATTTGCTTCATATCGGTTTAATTAATCGATCATAGTAATAAGATTGATTGGAGAATTATTCAACGCAATCTATTTTAGATGTAGAAATTAGATCACATTATTGTTTCAAAACGTGAGAACAATAACACAGTAATGTATTTACCGAAATAAGATCTTTGGAAACTTTTAGCAAGTGAAAAAAGCTAACAAGTATTTTTGTTATTTTGGAATTAATTATTACAGTATAGATATTAATAAAAAAAAATGTAAAGTTCGGAGGTGAAAGGGTAACATATTACCTTGCCTTCCTCCCTTCAGATCCAGAAAAATATATTCAAACACGTTTCATTCAAACGAATTAAAAATTTCCTTTTCAATATTCTAAATGCAATTTTGACTTGTTTTCTTAGAAAAACTTAGTTGTGGGGTCAAGTTTCATATGTATGTCAGTGAAGGAATGAACCATATTTATTACAAATAAACCAATAAATAAATGAGAAATTTGCGCGCGCGCGCGCGCACACACACACACACATATATTTATTTATTTATGTAAAATTTAAGAATGTTTATATGGAATAAACACGGTTAATTCAGCTATAAACCGTCGGATTTTGAATTATATTTAACACACACACACACACACACACACACATATATATATATATATATATATGCGACAGCGGAGCATTGGTAAAAGCTCGGGCTCGTATCGTAGAACCTTTTTAAGCGACTCAAATCCTAGTCAAAAACATTATCTTCGCTTTAGCTACCTCGGGCAGAAGGGGCTCGTTAACTCAAGAAAGTAACTGATCTTGGTGAAGGGTAATACTGAATTAAAAAAGCCTAGGTATATAGAGCACATAAATAATGTCCGTGTGCTTAACTTGGTTTGGTGCTCGGGCTCTGGAATCGTAGTACGAGAGTTCAAATCCCAGTCAAAACCATTGCATTCATCTTAAAAATGTCCTTGTGCCAAACTTGATTGGTACTGCTCACCAAGTATATATATATATATATATATATATATATATATATATGTGTGTGTGTGTGTGTGTGTGTATTTAAGTATAGATTCGATTCAAAAGAACAGAAACTTAGTGTCTATTTAGAAAAATAAGCACACACATATATATATGTGTGTGTGTGTGTGTATACTTTTACTTTATGTGTGTATATATGTGTGTTTCTCTGTGTGTATGTCTCTACTCTATGTGAACATGTACTTTTCCATTTTCTTATAAAAATTTAGTAGGTATAATTACAAAAAAAAAAAAAAAGAAGAATATTCTGCTTAAAAAATAATTTTATTTCTGTAATATAAATGGTTGTGCATGTGTTTTTATTTTATTTTATTTTAGTTAGACCAAGTAGGTTTATGTGTTTATGTATGTGATTACTTATCGTTGAAATGTGACTGTCTACGCGTGTGTCTCTATAGGTGTGGGTTTCTATATGCATGCAAAACACAAAAAAATTACTTTATGCAAATTCTCATTTTTTTTTTATAAAATCGTAATGCGTGGATATATTTGACAGTGTCACACTAAGTATAAGTTGTTTTTGTTTTATGGTGACGCGAGTGAAATAGTTTGCACGCAGTCGTGTGTGAACGCTTGCTGCGAGGTTGGTGCGGAAGATGGGAAAAACCTCATTCGGATTTTGAAGCCATTCAACACTTTTGATAATATTTTGCGGTGTTGGTGGTGGCGAAGCCGAACTCTAATAGTGCTTAGTAATCCTATTAAAGGAATTCACGCTAGTTCTCTTTGTCAAAGAAACGAACGAATGAAAAGAGATGAGGATGAACGAAAGAGGAATTTGGAAAGATTCTTTTTTTTTTTTTTAAGTTGAAACGAAATTGAAAAATAAATTAAAAAAAATATAATATGAAAATTTATCAAAAATTAAGGAAAACATAAAAGAGAGAGATATAGTGATGTACATAGAGATAGCCAGAGAGAGAAGGAGAAAGAGAGAAAAAGAAAGAGAAAAAAGAGAGAGAAAGAGAGAGAGAGAGAGAAAAAGAGAGGGAAAAAGAAAGAGAGAGAGAAAGAGAGAGAAAGAGAAAGAGAGAGAGAATAAGAGAGGGAAAAAGAAAGAGAGAAAGAGAGAGAGAGAGAGAAAAAGAGAGAAAAAATAAAGAGAGAGACTTATAGGAAGATAGAAAGAATGAATTAAAAAAAATGCATCTGGTTATTGAAATTATGAAAGTTAGGCGAAATCATGTTTGTGGATTTTGTAAATTAAAACTAAAATATAAAAACAGAAAAACGCAAGAAAAATAAAGACACAAAACAATTAACGAAGCTTAAGAAAAGCCGAAAACAAAGCAAACTAAAACCCTGTAAAATCAAAGGAAAAAAATGAGAGAAAATAAAACAAATAAACATACACACCAACATACGCTCACACACACACAAAAACAAACAAAAAAATCACAAAAACAAAATAAAAAGTGATACAGGGTGTTCAAAATGTTAATGTGCACTATAGATGCACACACATTTAAATAAACTAATAAACAGTAAATTTTATAAAAAAATTTAAACAGTACAATTTTTCCTAATTTTATTGTTCAATTCATTTTTATTATCACAGCTAATCTGAAAGAAAATGCAGGAAATAGCCCCCATAGGCTTTTATACATTCTTTCATGCTATACAGTGATTTTTTGGACACTCTGTAGAATAAAAAAAAGTGGGTGGAAAAGGATAGGGAGAGAGAGAGAGAGGAAAAACAAAAACAATAAAGAGAATGAAAAAGAGCGATGTTAAGGCTTAACAAATTATCAGAATAAATAAAGACTGAATAAAAAACAAAACAAAAACAAAACAAAACAAACAAGCCGCGCGTGCGTGGTACCCCTAGCTCTCTAAAAGTCCCCGAGGGACGCAAAACA
>JAUZSX010321351.1:0-11630 GCA_034780655.1 Idiosepius hallami | reverse complement strand
TGAGGCATCGTAATTTAGGTATTAACTTTATTATTCGGACTTTTGTCCTCATCTTAGTAGGTATTTTTTTTTTTTTTACCTCCTAACATGAGGACAAAAGTCTGAATAATAAAGTTAATACCTAGATGAAAGTTCAATTAAAAATTTATAAAAATTAACTGATAAAAATACATCCACGTATCACAGATTTGTTGTTAGCCACAAAACATGGTGGCATGACATTAGGAAATAATATATATATACAACAGTTGATACAACTGATAATAGGATGAGCAACAACAATTTTGCTACAATAAGATTCCAGGCAGGAATGAGAAGGAAGAAAATAAAAGTTTGTTTTTTTTTTGCCTTTAGTTTAATTTCAGATTTTGGATAGAATTTAAAAATAAGAAATTATTTATATCCATAGAATTAAAAAAAAAAAAAAAATCAACCCCCCACCCTCATTTTTTTTTTTCTAAATAAATAAGTTTTGGTATGATCTAGAAATATTTATAAAATCATGGGCTATCTAAAAAAAAACAAAAAAAAAAAAAATCAACCCCCACCCTTATTTTTTTTTTCTAAATAAATAAGTTTTGGTATGATCTAGAAATAGTTATAAAATCATGGGCTATCTAAAAAAAAAAAAAGAAAGAAAAAAAAACTGCAATACTATCTAAATTGTTAGATCAGTTTAGTATTTTTTAAAAAACTTTTTTTTTTCATGTTTTAATAAAATATTAAGCATTTGAAAAGAATTTATATTTTGTTTCCATAAAAAAATTGTGGTAAACCCCCCAAAAAAACATACTAATCATCGCAACACTGTACAATTAAATTTTTAGTTCATTTTCTTTAATAAATTTTTTTTTCAATTTTTAATAAAAATTTCTAAATTTGAGAAAAATTTATATTTTGTTTTTATTAAAAAAATATGATAAAAAGAAGAAGAAAAAAAAACGTTGATGAGAGTTTTATATATTTTTAAAATATAAACTGTACTTCACATAGGAGAACCATTTCTATAATAGAACGAAATTAACATACAACTAATATAACCCAAAATATAAAGAAATGTAAATATTTAAAAACTATAAATGGTAAAAATTCAAAGGTATATTTTGTTATAATGAATAGAAAATATGTTTTTAAAGGCATTAAAAAATCTTTGAAATGCTTTATGTTGTTTTGCATTGTTAAGATTTAATTAAAACCTTCTGCATTTGGCTGGCATACATCGGTTGTTTGGAAGGAATTAAGATTCCATTCACACATTAGTGTCTTTATAATTCCATATAAATAAAGCATAAATTTGGCATACAATGATTATAAAGTGGTATTAAGAAAAATATAAAACAAACAAGACTTTTCTCAAATCTATACTAATAACATTAATAACATTGAATAATAGTCAAGTTTTAGAGAAAAAAATAATGTATACATATATATACACATAAGTGTGTTTTTATGTATGTGTGTATATGTGTGTATACTTATAGATGTATTGGGACTATGATATATTTTTAAAATCCTTCAGACCTGATATTAATATTCTCATCTGAAAATTGAAAAAAATAAAGAAAAAAATATTTAGAGAAAAGTTCTGTTCTTAATCAAACGAGTTTAACTTGTTTATATATGTATAGTTGTGTGTGTGTATATATATATATATATATACACACATGCATACATATATATATATACACATACATACATATACACACATATATATATATATATATACACATACATACATATACATACATACACACATATACATATATACACATACACACACACACACATAATTATATAAATAAAAAAGGTATTATCCTTTCAATTGAATACACAATTATAAATGTATTTAAATGAGTAATGAACAAATGTAAATGAACCATTGATAATAATAACAAATAAAATTAAAACTTAGAAATAAATAAAATTAGAAAAGGAAACTTCAAGTCCAGATTTTAAAATGAATGTTTTTTTTACAAAGTCATGTAATCAGAAATTAAATCAAATTATTAAAACAAGGCAAAGCAGAGGCGTAGCTAGAGGGGGGCGCCGGGGTACATATGTCCCCGGGCGCCATAATGAGGCTTACAAAATTTTCACAAGGCTAAAAAACCGATCACAAGCAAGAGCAGCGGCTGTGGCAGACGTTATCTGATACGCTTGCCCAATGACTACTTGAAATTGTATAATATTGCTTATTTTAAAAAAATAATGGTTTATTGAAATGTGAACTGTTTTCCATATACAGTAAGGTATACAATGTTATTGTAAAAGAAAATGCGATTAAACACGGATGAGGAGGCGCCAATTTTATAGTTTGCCCCTGGGCGCAAAATACTCTGGTCCACATTGTCTAATTGTAAGGATAACATTGATTCCAAAACCTCGGATGGATGAGATCCGTTAACTCAATGAGAGTAACTCATCTAGGCGAAGAGTAACACTGAAGGAGAAAAGGAACGAAGAGGAAGACAAAGAGAAAGAAGTAGTAACAGGAGGAGGAGGAGGAGAAGAAGAAAACAAGAAACTAAACTGCATAGATAGGTGTAGAGAAGTGACTATCTGAGCATTGAGGCTGATAATCGTTCATGGCTCTTTTCGCCTTCGTCTTAATGATAATAATAATAATAATAATAATAATTATAACGACGACGACGAGGATGATGATGATGATGATGATGATGATAATGATGATGATGAAAAACACCAAGAATTTTTTTCTTTTTCCCTTTATTTTCTGTAAATTTTTTTCTTTTCCTTTTTTAAAAATCTAGTTCCCGCTGTGTGTGTGGTGGTCGTTGTGAAAGCACGCGTTAAAAGGGGAATCAATTTTTTTTAAATAACATTTGTTTGGAGAGGAAAAAATATTCTTAAAACAGTGAATTTGAACCTAAAAAATGCAAGGGACATAATTCATAAAATAATTGAAGGAAATTGCTTTAAAAGCAATTGAAACTTATCAAAAGAAAGCTTTTGAATAGTCTTTGTATCCAATAGAAAAATTATCCATATAAAATGCAAGGGACATAATTCATAAAATAATTGAAGGAAATTACTTTAAAAGCAATTGAAACTTATAAAAAGATAGCTTTTGAATAATCTTTGTTTCCAATAGGAATATTATCCATATAAAATGCAAGGGACATAATTCATAAAATAATTCGATATTACATAGTTATCTGCTCTTTATCAATTTCTTATTATTCAATTTGAGATTTTTCTTTTTCTACAGCCGAGCTGCTGATGTCTGTACATCTCTATAAATGGAAAATCTGCGTCCTGCATAAATCCCTACCCCGAGAGGTTTTCTCGGGTCCTTGCAAATTTGGCCCAAGCACGGTTAAGCGCTCTAGAGCGCGCTCTCCTCCTGAGAGCGCCATGTGATATGTGAGCCGAGCCGTGAAGCCGACTAACCATGTCACCACCAATTAATTAATTCACCATATGGCTCACCTGCACTCAGACTGCCCAGCCCACCTCAGCCCACTGATGTGGACCTAAGGAAAGCGACGGTTACCGTCCGTCGTTTCCTCTCTAGATGAAGCGGCACGATATGAATGAACCTATTTAAAATTAATTTAGAGATATACGATTGTACTTTACTTGAACATTTATGTTATTACCAAATTTAGTTCACTCTAGCTGAAGCTGCAGTCTGCACTGATGAAGATTATGATCCGAAATTTATTTTAAGTTTAAACTGTAAAAATAATTATAATTTTAAAAAAACTTGTTTGTATTTTTGATAAAAGCAAAACGTTAATTTTATGAAAACTAAAAAAAATGAACCCAAATTAAAAAAAACAAAAAACAAATTTGTTAATTTCTATTGACTGTTTTATACATATCTTTATTTTATTTCAATTAAGTTTTTTTTCTTCAAATGTTTTATTCAATAAATTAGAGTTGACATAATATCTTAAATTTTTTGTTTTATTATTTGGTCAAAATTCATTTTGAACAGTTAACGAAATTACTTCCCTTGGATTAAAAAAATAGATTCAAGTGTATGTTCTTCCGTGTCGTGTCGTGTACGTTAACATTTAAACTGATACTCTTGGGAAAAGTATTAATTCCTACTTTCCCTCCAGCTATGAGTTAAATAATGTGCATTCACATGTCCGTGTCAAAAAAAGACAGTTTATTTAAAAAAGAGTGTTATCGGCATTAAATAACCTAAAAAAATTGATATGCCGTAAAAACAAAATAATGAAAAACAAAAACAAACATAGTAACAGTCGTTTTTTACTTATTTACTTATTTATCTATTTTGTTTTTACTCCAGTGTATGAATTGTCGTGGTCATCAAAGCTGGTTCAAGTACTTTTTTGTAAAAAACTGGACTGTCCATGTTAGGGTGGTGGAGGTTCAAGACCTGACCCGTATTCCAGAAAAAAAAAAAAAAAAAAAAGATTC
Organism: Idiosepius hallami; assembly: GCA_034780655.1. Lineage (NCBI taxonomy): Eukaryota > Metazoa > Mollusca > Cephalopoda > Idiosepiidae > Idiosepius > Idiosepius hallami. The sequence goes on along the minus strand of JAUZSX010321351.1, from coordinate 7,217 downwards.
ATTGACCTTGATGAATTATCGTTCTATGGCCATAAAAATAGAATGGAGTAGAGCTTTAAAATTACGGGCAGTAGCGCTCTGTGCCATGCACTGCCATGCTTATCCACATAGCAGCCCTGATGTAGAATCCGCCTTGCGGTCCCTTTACCCTGAAGAAGCAACTTTCACATGCACACGCACAACATGCTATAGGGCTTCGATCAAAGTCTAGATATTTATATATATAGTATACAAATATATAGAGAGAGACACAGAGAGAGAGAGAGAGAGAGAGAGAGAGAGAGAGAGAGAGAGAGAGAGAGAGAGAGATAGATGGATTGATAATTTCATCATAAAAGTGTGATAATGATTTTCTTTATTTAATCCTAATAATCAATAATTTTGGAAATTTTTGCTCCACAAAAAATCTGTGAAGCTAAGGAGCATTGCGGCCACAAGGTAGCTTGCGGCTCCCCACGCAGTTGCAGCGTCTGTGGATGCCCTTAGTGTCTTGCCTTAGTACGGCCCTGGAACAGCAAATGAAAATTGGTCCTTTTGCAGTTCAGGATGTCCCATTATTTAAGACCTTATGACTACTGGGTATGATCACTGGAAATGGAACGTCTTATTATGTACAGAGGGAAATTGGAAACCAAACAATCAGAGAGCAGACAAAACTAATTCCACTTTATTTAATGAAGCCTAAATGAACAAATTCTCATTTCACAAAATTGCGGACTAGAGACCTGACTATTTTATTACTGTCGCTACTGTTACTACCATCATTATTACTACTGTTGCTACTACTGCTCCTACTAATGCTGCTGCTACTGTTGGGATATTTGAATAAATTACCGTTCAGGATTAAATTCATTTTTATACCTAGGAAAATGGCACATAAACTTTGACAAGAGAACAAAAATATGAAGTATGAACTGGGTCATAATTAAGATGTACACCGTCTGTAATAATGCAATTTGATAAGCAAAGTTAATTTCTATAGCAAATCAAAAAGTATTTTTACAGGTGGTGACGTCCTTATTATGACCCAGTACTCACTCGGTTTTTTGCAATCCTCAAGTGTAAAAGGAACAAAAAGTTTTCCTTTTATAATAGATATTGAAAAATGAAAATAACGCAACATATTTATAAAGAAAAAGAAAAGAAAGAAAAAAGTGAATCAAGGAAAAATAAATATTTACGATTTTTTATTTCAAGATTGCATAAACAAAGTTCAAGAAAAAATAGATGATAAAATAATAATAATGATAATAATAATAATAATAATAATAATAATAATAATAATAATAATAACTGACAAGTCTGCTGCTGCCCAAATAGTGTGGGAACAAAAGATAAATAAGGAAGTTGTTGAAATATGGGAAGATGTGATAAAGTGTCATCAAAGAAGAAGAAAGAAAGAAGAAGAAGAAGAAAACAAAAAGAAAAGACGAAGGAGAAAATAGAAAGAGAGAAAGAAAAAAAAGGAAGATTCTTTTAATATCAACAAATAAAATTTTAATTTGAGCCCGAGAAAAAGAAAATAAAGAATTCCCACTTGATTTATTTACTCGTTTAGAATCTTTTCATCATTATCATCCCTCAACAAAAGCAAATCATCCATTAAAAATAAAACCAACACTAAATTAAAAAAACAAAAAAAAACAAACAAACAAGAAAACAATATGAATAACTTTATAATACCTGAAGAAGACCGAAGATTAATTCGGTCGAGATGTAGTGAAAAAAATAAAAATAAAGATGAGGATAATAGTCCGAAAATATTCATAATATTGATCATATCTCATCTCAAGGATTCTGAAATAAATAAAAGTTTAAGATGATAACAATATCTGAAAAAATACAAATAAAGATGAGGACAATAGTCCGAAAATACTTATGATATTGATCATACCTCATTTCAAGGATTTAGAAACAAATAGAAAATAAAGATGAGGACAATAGTCTGAATAATACTTATAGAATTGATCATACCTCATCTCAAGGATTCAGAAACAAATAAAAATAAAGATGAGGACAATAGTCTGAATAATACTTATAGAATTGATCATACCACATCTTAAGGAGTCAGAAACAAATAAAAATAAAGATGAGGACAATAGTCTGAATAATACTTATAGAATTAATCATACCTCATCTCAGGGATTCAGAAAAAAACATTTATTTTTTCATTACAATTGTAATTTACGCTATTCACACATTATAGACTATTGTTATAATTTTGGTTCTAATATCTTTTGTTCCTGTCTATGTATATATATTCTATAGTCTCTATGTATATATCCATATACTGCACACTAAGTAGATATAATATATTCTATAGCCTAAGCTTTGAACCCACCTCCACTCCACCTTCGCTTCGTAGAATCGTATAACACGAGTTCAAATCCTAGTCAAAACCATTTCATTTATTTTCAGCTGCCTCGAGAAGATGTGGCTCGTTAATTTGGGCGCCTAACTCGTTTAGGTTTAAGGCTATAGCACTGATTTCCAAAAATTAGGTAGAAGAGACCCGTCAACTCAGAGAGTAACTCATCTAGGTGAAGGGCAACAGTAACACTGATTATAAAAATCATGGGAACGCCTGTGCCTGTCTGGCAAGACGGTAATACTGGCACTCTGTCGCGTTTCCCTCTCTCTTCGAATCATCGAAGATCGACGATAAGACGACATGTACTCGATATTCGGTCATGAGTGGGAACAAAGTGGCTGATATAATTTACGATAAGAATTTGTGAATTATGACACCTTCTGAACCTCCAATGCTCACGCCTAGTGGGGCGAACCAGCGAATACTGGCAGCAGGTCGCAGAGCTTTTGTAATCAGTGTTGCCTTTCACCTAAATGAGATCCTCTCCCGAGTTAAGGAGCCTTTATCTACCCGAGGCAGCTATAGGTAGATGCAATTATTATGACTGGGATTTGAATGTGTGTAACATGATTCCAAAGTCTGACCTTTTATCAATGCCCTCCACCTCGCTGCCTTAAGAAAATTATGTCTAAGTGCATCTGTCCCAGTTTGTAGAAAATTTCTTCTAGTTGTCTTTGACCGTCGAGTTGTCTACCTTCTAAGTCAGGGGTGTCCCAACCTTTTGTGAGGAGGGTCATATATCGCAATGAAAGCATTTTTTTTTTTGGGGGGGTCAGATAAAAATAAAAAATGAAATAACTTGTGAAGTGTTCTATTTCATAATTGAACATACATTTAATGTAAAGGTAGTGGCAAGGTGGAGCATTGGTAAAAGCTTGGACTATGGAATCGTATTACGCGAGTTCAAATCCCAGTCAAAACCATTGCATCAACCTTTATCCGCCTCGGGCAAATGGGACTCATTAACTCGGGAGAGCATCTCATCTAGGTGAAGACAACACCGATTTCAAAATCCCCCAAATACCCTCCAGTTTGGGAGTTGATTTTTGCTGGTTTGTGTTTTTTTAAATTTCTAACTACCGTAGAAAAAAGTTCACGAGTTCTGATAGTATTTTATTATCTAATAATTTTTTTTGCGTCGTCATTTTTATAGACTCAGGCATGATATTTAGAAAAAAACAATTTGATAAATACTAGCAGAAAACACGGAAAAATATATCTCTATAAAACGTTAGAATAAATTTAGAATAAAAATGCTAAGTATGAACCTTGGTGGACCCGTTCATCCGGGACGCAGATCCGTCTTTCGATTTTGCAGGTGATTTTTTGGGCGGTAAAAAAACCAACCGTCTTCGTGCAATCAGGCGCAAAGATCTCGAAACGGACAAATGCTGTGGTCAACAAAGATAAAAACCACTTATGTCCACCGTCCAGTACGGGGAGGGTATAGAAGGGGGTGAGGTGTAAAGAGAGGCCGAAATTCAGTGGGCCAATTGAGATATGGCTTGCATCCGGTCCAGATTTTATTTTTTATTCTTATTTATTTATTTGTTTATTTCTTAACAATTTACTTATAAATGAAGTGAGTAGTAACAATGAAAAAATGAATATAAAATACTGCAGCAACCTCGACTGCAATTTCTGATTCCAATTTCCCTACTAAAACTATCATACTTAAACTACGCGTTTATCAAAAATGATAATTCTCGGCATTCAATAGCCTGAGAAGGTTTGTATGCTGCAAAACAAAAAATGCTGCTACCACCATCTTCACCATCACTGATGCTGATGCTGGAGGATTCAAGGATCATCTCCAGCATAATCGTGAACGATCACTATCGTCCTTAGTATATCGCTCTTTGCCGTTATAACGACTGCCTTCTATTAAGTAAACCACCACCACTACAATCATTAAGACCGCGAAGAGAACCCTTACCACCAACACACCATAACACTGACCACGGTGATTGACCACCACAAGTGGTCGCACCTTTTTCTCGTCTTTTCGGAGAATTTTATGAGACGCTTTTTTCATATTTCTTTTTTTTCTCTTTCTCTTTTTTTTTTTTCTTCTTCTTTTCCTTTTTTCTTTTTCTTAAGAAGACAAAAAAAAAAAAAAAAAAAGCCTGGGAAAAAAAAACAAACTCATATCTTGAAAAAATACTGTTCCTTCCGAAAACAAGAAACCGAAGTCAAGGTCTTTCGTCTCACTTTGGTTTTGTTTATCAACTTTTTGGGAGACTATTGTTCAAAAAGACTTTCAGACCGAAAATGCTAAAAGTTAATATAATAGTTTTCACTGGCATTTGAACCCGTGAAATAAGATTTCACTGTAAAGTTTTTACCTCTGCTCCAACCTCACTAAAGAACTACTCAGTGAATTTTTCATGCTAAACACTTCTGAAAAAATCAGGAAACCCTTTTTGGACAGCAACGGTGATGCATTGGTAAAAGCTCGGGCTCTGGAATCGTATTACGCGAGTTCAAATCTCAGTCAAAATCATTGTATTCACTTTCAGCTGTCTCGGGCAGATGGGGTTCTCCCGGGAGAACAGCTCATGTAGGTGAAGGGTAACACCGAATGTAAAAAGGCCAGGTAAGAGCACTTAAAAGTGGCCTTGGGACAAACTTGGGTTAGTGCTCACCAAGTAAATAAATATAATATTGAGAAACCCTCTAAAGTCCCATATATAAACTGATGGGGCAACGCCTCTATTGCTCTCCATCAGGGCCGTGCTTAGGGCCCTCACAGACCCTGCAATTGCAGGGGGACGCAAGCTCTTAAAGGACCGCAAGGCTCCTTGGCTTTACAGATCTGTTGTAAAGCAAAATAAAAAAAATTACCTAAATATTTTATTGTGAGGAATAATTAGAAAATCATTATCTCACTTGAAATATATATCTATCAAGCCATCTCTCTTTCTGCCAGTCTCTCTCTCTCTATATATATATATTTGTATATTTATGTATATATAGTCGAAGGCTCTAATATGCTAAAGGGGAGCAAGTTGCCTTTTTTAGGCTAAAGGGGCAGCAAGGAGCATTTTTCGTCGGAGCCGCTAGGTGTCTTAGTACGGCACTGCACTCCATTGATGCATTTTGATTTTTGGAGATGTGAGGGAACCCAGGAGAGCTATTAGTTACGAGATGTCTAATAAAAAAAACCTAGACAAAACCTTATAAAAATAGATTTTTTTTATTTCTCAAAGTAAAGCCCTCTCATGACACCCTATAATTACAGAATAATATATAATAAATAAATAAATATGCAAGGTGGAGCATTGGTAAAAGCTTGGACTATGGAATCGTATTACGTGAGTTCAAATACCAGTCAAAACCATTGCATCTACCTTTACCCGCCTCGGGCAAATGGGGCTCATTACCTCGGGAAAGCAGCTCATCTAGGTGAAGGCAACACCGATTTTAAAAGCGCCCAAAAGATTCTCCAGTTTGGGGGTTAAGTATCGAACTAGAAACTCTTTCTTGTTTAACTAGTATGCTACGGAAACAGCAAAAAAACAAATTTGCTGCCCAACACACCACTAGGTGTAAAGGTTGATGGATGGACGATTAAAAAAACCTATCTTCAAACTATTTTAGCAGAGCACCTTAGTCTGGCTGAAAAGTTTTGTTGGGGTTACAATTCATTGGTGTCACCGAGGACAAGACATGCCCACGGCCCCTCTTGGCTATTCTACTAAAGCGTCAAAATATTTCATGCTAAATTAATTTTTAATGGTTTTTATACTAGATTTATTTCTGAAGCTTTTATTTGTATTAAATTAATTTTTAATGCTTTTCTCTAAGACATTTAATAAAGCCTATTAAATAGAAAGAATGTACCAACCATACATATGCAAATTTAAGTGGTCTGAATAATTTTTTATGTAACTATTTTAGTTTTCTATACGCTTGTAACATAGCCGGGAGAATTGGGACTTTATTTTCTTGGAGCTCAAATCTTCTCCGAACCGGGCCGGGGTGTATAATGTATGATAAGAAGCCTGCATATGATTGTTAGCTTTTGGGTACTTACAGGTTTTCCTCACAACAAGGTTCATTTCTTGCGTTCGGGGGCGTCATCATTCTTCTTCGGGCCGCGGGGACTCTCCCGCCCACCCCCGAATGGGTTTCCTTACCTTGCTGTGTCCATTATACACTCAGTTCCTGGTTCTCTGGCGAAATCGGTCGGTTCACTGTCGTCTTCCTCTGGAGTCTTCTTCTGTCTGTCTCTTCTCCATTGTTGGGTACTGAAAATTAACCTATACAGAAGAGATAGACGACGGTGTTGTTTGGATGATCATCGTTTATTTGCTTAAGCAAAACTCCAGACTGACCGCACTCTCCACGTGGCCCTTTCCTTTTATATGCCAGGTGACATCACACATCTCCACACACACGTGACTCACCCGAGCAGACCCGAAAACCACCGAAAAGACACTAACCGCTCCACCTCTACCCCATCATATTACATAATTATATTTGACAATTACGCTGTCGATGCAATGGTCTATGTCACTCTGGATTTATCATTCAATGATCTACACTTAAAGTGGAAGAACAAAAATAGCCTAACAAAAATGTCAATACTACTCTGAACATCATACTATTTTTCTATTGGTACGGATGTTGAGCGATAGTTTAATTTTAACAACCCAAACTTTTTTAATCCACTATTAATGAGGTAAATAATAAGGTGAATTACAAGCTGAATTGTTCAGATTTTAGGACAAAGCAAACCAAAATTCAAACATCTAATTTGTAGATTAATAAAAAAAATTATGAATTAATGGAACTAAATTTTGCTTGGGAAAATTACGCAAAATTTTCTTATTATTTTATACTT
>JAUZSX010321340.1:0-11631 GCA_034780655.1 Idiosepius hallami | reverse complement strand
CCTTTACTTTTCAAGATGGATTTCTTGTCCTTTACTTTTCCAGGTTTAATAAAATCTTAAGAATATTACTTTTCATGTGCGCATTTTTGCATATAATATATATATATATATATATATATATATATATATATATTCGAAGGCTCCAGTTTGTTGAGTGAGATGGGGTGCAACTTGTCTTTCTGGGTGAAGGGGCAGCAAGGCGCATTCTGCATCGGGCCGCTAAGTGGTTAAGCACGGCACAGCACTGACTAAAAATCTAATTATGATTTATAAAATAAAGAAAAGGAAGAACAAACTGTAAAAGAAAACAAAAGTTGTTAACTCTTTCGTCTTGAGACAAAAGGATTATTAAAGCCATTGCTGCGCGGTCGCTGTCGCTGTGGAAGTAAACTGACTGACTGACTGACTGAGCGAGATAGATATCTCCTCTCACTGATTTTTCTTGGGGTTTTTTTTGTTTTTGTTTTTTTCGCTCTCTCAACCAAAACGCAATAGAAACTGAGTCAGGTGACACTGGATAGTGGGTTCGGGAGTAAAATAGAATAGGTTAGGGTCGGAGTTAGCGGCGTAACGGGAAAGACAAGAGGGAAGATCCTTTGGGCGCGTTAAGGGATTGCAGCATTTATTGCAGCAAAAGCACCGACCACAGCAACCCGTTATTGAAATAAAGGTTTGATGATGTTCCCGCCGGCCAAAACGGACCCACCCTAGACTAAAGGTAGGAAGAGGCACGGTATAGGAGCAATAATAGATTCAGAAGAGGGAATAGTAGGGGGGGGGCTAAAAATTAGCCTCACTTCTGGACCAGGTGAGGTAAAGGAAGAGATGTTTTCCTTATTTCTTTTTTTTTTTCTTTCTTTCTTTTCGTTTCCCTTTTTAATGTTCAAATGATTATTGTTTCGTTTTATGACATATCAACCGTTTTAGGTCATTTAATGCAGAGAACAATCATTTTTTGACAAAGGTTCTTTTTTGTCCACTGGTAGTTTGAAGCAATTGCTTCTATGGCTTTGAATTCTGTCTTTCTTTTGCAAGGAACCTAGCTTCTCTTTGTTCTTCCTGTTGACCGACAAGCTTGCCTGCATTCACCCCTGCCTGTCGGTCTTGGAACAGGGGTGGACCTTGGCGTATTTACATCCGAAATCGGCTGAAAGGCTTTATTTTGGGCTAGAGGGAGGAAGCAGTGAATAGGCAGTCAGTTTCGCAAACGTAGTATGCAAGTCGTTCTATCTACCTTCACATTTGGACTAATACCATCGGGAAAGGTATGAATCCCAAAATTCACACCAGCTATGGATTAAATAGTGCATATTATATTATTAAGAAAAAAAAACTACGTATAGACAAGGGCAAAAGAATGCTTATCAAAAATGATTGTTCTCGGCATTAAACTACCTGAAAAAGTTGATATATTTACTTGGTAGAGCACCTAACCAAGTTAGGCACAAGACCATTTTTACGTGCACTATGTACCTGGGCTTTTTGAATTCCGTGTTAACCTTCACCTAGATGAGTTAACAAGCCCCATCTGCCCGAGGCAGCTAAAGTCAATGTAATGGTTTTGACTGGAGTTTGAACTCGTGTAATACGATTCCATAGCCCGAGCTTTTTTTTACTAATGCTCCAGGCTCCACCGTAGCTGTTCTGAAAACGTTGATATGCTATAAAACAAAAGAAACAAACCACCACCGAGAATACCACTACCACAATAGAAGGCACCAACCAATACCACCAGCACCAAAACTACCGCCTCCGACACTGTTTTCTAAACCCAAACCATCTACCCTACCATGCGGTGTCGGTTTTCTTGATAATCAAGAGTAAGCTCACCATCGTTTCTAAGAAGCCTTACCGGCCGACCGGCTAGGCTACTGGCTGCTCTGATCGACCTGACTTTCATTTTCGTCTCTTCGATTAATCAATGAACCTATCAGTCATTGAACCAAACAACAGACCAATCAATTAATCAATCAATCCTGTTATTATCTTATTACGTTCTATTGAAATGCATCAACCAATCTCACGGTGATTCTGAATCGAGAAACAGAACGGGAACGCCACAACAAATACAGAACTGAAAAAAGATAAACCAATAATTCAATCAATTGTTTATGAATAAATAAGATAATAATAATAATAATAATAATAAAATAACCCATTGAATTATATATTCTGATCTACATGGTTCATGTTTCAGCGACGGTGGAGCATTGGTAAAAGCTCGGACTCTGAAATCGTATTTACGCGAGTTCAAATCCCAGTCAAAACCATTACTTTCACTCTACCTGCCTCGAGCAGATGGGGCTCGTTAACATTGAATTTAAAAAGCCCAGGTATATAGAGCACGTAAAAATGGTCTTGTGGCTAACTTATTATGGTGCTCGACTAAGTAAATATACATATATATTTGGTGGGCAGCAGCACCAACCAAGTTTGGCACAAGGCCATTTTAGGGTGAATGCAATGGTTTTGACTGGGATTTGAACTCGCGTACTACGATTCTAGAGCCCGAATTTATACCAATGCTTCACCTTCGCTGTCCCAAGTAAATATGATATACTCTGATCCACACTTAGGTTGGAGAAACAAAAAAAAAAAGCCGAGTGGCAATTAATGTCATTTACTATTAATTTTCCCAGGCGCAGATGTTGCACGTTTTTGAGAATCTAATCATAGAAACACAATGTTTAGTAAAACCATTATTGATATCAGTGAATATTGTCAAAATCAATTAAAAGATGAATTGGAAAGATTTTCGAACAAATCTAGGCACTTTTTTTAGTCTTGGAAAAATGGCATTGCCCTTGCACCCAAAGAGAATTTAACTTTAGTGGGTTCAGAATAGAGTTTCGAATCTCTTAAACCCAGTTCTGCCTAACAAAAAAAAAAAAAGAATTAAATTGTTTATAATTTCAGTTTCGGTTTTTATATAGCAAAGCAGACCCGAATATCCTTTAAAATTATAATTAGAAAGATGAGTTTATCGTTGTGTGGATCTGGGTAAATGTTTTAATTTAACATTATGACTTCGTAACGTGGTAAAATGGGGTACCTTAGTTTCGTAGAATCCGGCCAAATTATGGAATTTTTCTCAACGGAGTATCTCTTTCAAAATTTTCCAAAACTCACGTTTACTACAATGTTCCTCTTCCTCCTAAATAGGAAATATCAAATGATGTATCGTATTAAAGAAGAGGCAGGGGTAGGTAGGCCAAAAATATATTTATATATCGATTATAAAAAAATAGAAATTGCACCCTAATAAAGTTCAGAGTAAATTTATAGTTTAGGCAAGAAATCACTCTAGTAAAAAAAATTGTTTCGTTTTTTTTTTCTTATGGAATTCTTTAATTACGAATCTACCAAAAATTAACCCTTAACCCCCAAACCAACCCTAACACCCACCTACTTAATACTAATGATTTGCAACAAATCAAAACTAACGACAATTCTTGGAACCCTTTCTTTGGAAAAACATTTATATCTCCGAAACAAATAATTTCCGATGAAAAAGAAATACGACACGACAGTGTTTTGTATGTGTCTTAAGGATTTCATAGAGCATCATGTTAGCATCTTTCTGCGTGGTTTCACGGCTAAACTATTAAAATTCTATGTTCACCTTTCACTTAATAACCGGTGAAAGTTTCATATTGATTGGATTGGGCAGCGACGGTGGAGCAGGAGCATTGGTAAAAGCTCGGGCTCTGGTGGAATCGTATTACGCGAGTTGGGATCTGTCAAAATCATTACATTCGCTTTAGCTGCCTCAGGTAGATGGGGCTCGTTACTCGGGAGAGCAACTCAACTCATCGAGGTGAAGGGTAACACAGAATTTAAAAAATGTCCAGGTATATAGAGCACTTAAAAATTGTCTCGTGCCAAACTTGGGTTGTTGGTGATCACCAAGTAAATATAATATTGATTGGATAATTATCTGATTTTCTCGTAATTTTCACCGGGTTTTACGAAACTAAAGTAATTCTACTGCGTTACGAATTCACAACGCTAAACTAGAAGAATATCCGGATCTGCGTGAACTTTTAGCAGAAGACATTAACAAACAAACTGAACGTACAAAAACGTTATATTCCAAAAAATTCGAAACAGGCAGGCACCGGATGGAGAGAAAAAAAACAAGTTCACTCCACGCCACGACTTCTGTTTTCGGAGAGATAAGTCAGTTTCAGCCATTATTCAAAAGAGAAATTGTTGGCATTTGAACAACACAAAAGACCGTCAGTTGAGGAAGAAAGAAAGGAAATGAGAAAGAAAGGAACAAGGAGGCACTATATAAAAAAAGAAGGAAACCCAATAACTATCAGCAGCAGCTAATAGTGTAATATCAGGAGCAGCCAATAGTGTAACAATCAGCAGCAGCCGTGTTGATCTGCGTGTCGTGGTAGTTGTCACGGTGATTGTAACAATCTGCTGTGTGTCATTAAGAGCGAACAAGGGCGCACCCTCTCTATATGGGAAATAGAAAGAGTATCTAATCCTGTATTCAGTTAGCCCAAAAAATAGAGTCAGAGCTAAACCCCACCCTAAGTCATTTAAGAGAGAAAGAAAAATGAAAAAGCGAGTGACTAGAAGTATTAAGATTCTCCTCTCTTATTCAGAATAGAAGGAGAGGAAGTGAGTAAGCAAGTTTTTAATCTCCCCCTCCTTAATAAGAAAGAAAAGGTGTGGGTGATTGTGAGGAAACCTTCCTACATGTAGCCAGCGTACTGAGGGGGAAAGAGAGTGAACACATTAATATACTGAGTGAGTAGTGAAAAAGAAAAAAGAGAGAACTTACTTAGATATTAAATGAATTAGAGGGGAAAAGGTGAGAGAGAGTGGAAGTATTAACCCCCGCCTCTGTTATTCAGAATAGAAGGAAAGGAAGTGAGTAAGCGTTTTTGTAAACCCCTCCCTAATAAGAACAAAAAGAGAGTGTGGTCGAGTGTGAGGAGATCTTCTTTTATTTAACCAGCATAGGGAGGGGGGAAGAGATTTAAGACATTGATATACTGAGTGAGTAGTTAAAAATATAGTGAATACGAGAAGTGTTGCCCGGCTTTGCCCGGCACCGAGGACTTGCCAATATTTTTTTTTCAAAAACACTTTGTGTTTGAAAATGAATTATTTTTTTCTTAATTCCCCAAACACTTCGATGTTTATTTACTTGTTTATTTTTTTATTCAAAAACGGTTCTTCGTACCTTCTCAGTGATTAATTTTTTTAAAGCAAGAATCTTAAAATTACCACTTCTAAAATGCTGAAATAATCTATATGGTTAAGTTGCATTGGAGACACCGGTTCCCGCCAGACCACCGGAGTTAAGCAACGTCGAGCCTGGCCAGTAGTAAGATGGATGGCCATTTAAGAATACCAGTAGTCACAGTTCAAATTCATATTTTCTTTCGGAAATATAGCGCCTACTTGATCTAGCTACGTTCATGCCCGTAAATTCAAAATGTAGAACCTGTTCAAACATGACGATTAGAGTTTTAATAGTGTAACCGAATAGCCGAAAAGGAAAGTTATTCAATGAATTAACGGGTGCACAGCAGAGCGCAGTGTTTCAGTAAGTTGAAGAGAAAGTGGGAGGCTAGCAAGTGCATGAGTCAGGGAATGAGGGGGGTGAGTGAGCGGTTATATGAGTCAGTGAGGGAGGGAAAAGAGAAGATAAAGAAGACATCTTGAAAAGAAAAGACGAAGCCATTGAAATAAGGCTTCCTTGTCTTAAAACGAGAAATGTCTTAAAGATAACAAGTTAAATAAAAAGCTATTTTAATTTATCTACTGGCAAGGATATTCGAAGTGGCCCGGGTTTTTCTTTATAAAATATCTATTATTATTATTATTATTATTATTATTATTATTATTATTATTTTGATAGCACACTTAATTGATTTTGTTTGTATTCTATCAAATGACCAACAAATTGAAAAAAAAAAAACAGAAATATATAAATGGTACCTGGAGTAGTAATAGTGATACCTGGTTATTTTGTAATTTCTAAATGATTAAGCAGTAAATTTAGAATTCAGAGGACCTAGCAAAAAAAATGTTTTGAAATGATATTATATTTACTTGGTGAGCAGCAGCCAGCATCAACCAAGTTTGGCACAAGGCCATTTTTTAAGGTGAATGTTTTTACATATGTTTGGGATGAAACAACTGTACAATTTAAATCTTTTTGAACCTGACTTAGCAAAATTACAAACTAGTCAATCAGAGCTGTTCTTTTAAAGGACCATACTAGGACCAAAATATCGGTGTATCTTTTTTTTACGTAGGGCGTCAGGGCCGATATATCAGCCCTTTAGGGTCAAAACAGTTTAAAGGATTTTTTTCCAATTGATAACACAGCCTAAACGCACTTTGTGGCAATAATCAATCTCTTGCACAAAAAGTGAATAACGTAACCACATAATAAAAAAGAAAAACACGTTTAACAATGTAAAGATGAAACGGTATTGTAAATACGGTAATAAGTCAAAACACCCATTTGCAAAAAGGTCCAATTTGCCAAATCGACCATAACAATTTCGCCCCTAGATAATGATGTCCGATTTTTTAACGTCCACAGAAAAGGTCAAAAAACGTCCAAACGAAAACACTGCCCCCCCCAAAAAAAAAAAAAATTGCTTAACCATACTGAAAAACGAAATAATCTAATTAATCAATTTGAATAAAAAATTCAAATAGTTTTTTTTTTCGCAAATGAACGATCTTGCATAATTGGACAATCTTTTATGGATATTTTAAAAAATTGGACATTATTGTCGATGGGCGAAATTGGAATGGTTCTTATGGTAAATTGGACCTTTTTGCCAATTGACAATTTGACCAGAAACCGTAAATACATATCGCCGTGCAAAAAAGGGCAGAATTTGCCGACCAGCGCATGATGGTAAGTATCGGATATTTGTACCAGCAATGGCTCGGGTGAATAAACAATGGAAAGAATAATGTCCTCCATGTTGGGGGTTGAGCATAGGGCTATTGAATCTTTCTCATAAAAACAAGTATGCTACAAAAACAGCAAAAAACAAATTTGCTGCCCAATGCACCACCACTGGGTGGAAACGGTAAAAAAAAAACACCAGGAAAAATAACTTTTAATAAACGTTATTTTTTCACGCATAACTTTTTCCGAATAATTTTTTCCGCATAATTTTTTCCGAATAACACAATATGCACTTTTTAATTAATAGCTGGAGGGATGTTGGGCTTCATACTTTTCCCAAGGGTATTAGTCCAAATGTAAACGTAAACAGAACGACTGGGATTCGAACTCATGTATTACGATTTTGAAATCCATCTGTCTGTTTATTCACTGCCTCAAGTGGACCCCCCCTAATCGAATAAGAAGCACAAAACAAATCTTTCCTAGAATTGAATGTAAGGTGAATAGGTGCGTATTAATAATGGTGGAGTATCATAAATTTTAATTGATTGAATTGTTCCAAAAATAAAACCACTTTTTTCCCTTTTGCTTTTTTGTTAAATATATTTCTTTAATTTTGTGGCAGAAATTTCAAAAAAAAATCTTGAGTTTTTGTACAGTTTCAACTTTTAAAAGAAACAAAGACAACAACATAAAAAAAACCGATAATATTAAACGGGATCGTGTGAAGTTAAATGCCCTGAAATAGATTCAATTAGAAAGTTAAATAGTACTAAATCGTTCATCTGAAATGACTCTAAATGTCCTTACCGTAACTTTGAATAAGGTCAGAGTTCAATTGTATAGTTGATAAATCCAGTACAAATTAGTTGTATAAATCAAAGGCCCTATTGTATAGATGAATAAACCCAGAGCCCTATTGTATAGATGAATAAACTGAGAGCTCTATAGTATAGGTGAATGAATCCAAATCCCTATGTGATAGATAAACTCCAGGTCCTATTGCACAGTTTCGTGCATAGCCAGATGGCAGCCTCGATGCAGAATGCACCTTGTGGCCCCTTTACCCTAAAAGCCAACTTGAACACCTACAACATATTACGTACATCTCAAGATATAAGCGTGATAATGATTTTCTTTATCTAATCTTAATAATTAATTATTTTGGTAATTTTTACATTACAAAAGAACTGTGAAACCAAGGAGCATTGCGGCCTCTACAGAGCTGGCGACGGTGGATCATTGGTAAAAGCTTGGACTATGGAATCGTATAACGCAAGTTCAAAACCAGTCAAAACCATTAAATCCACCTTTAGCTGCCTCGGGTAGATGGGACTCGTTAACTCGAGAAAGCAAATCATCTAAGTAAAGGGCAACACTGAATGCAAAAAGCCCAGCTAGAGCACGTAAAAAATGGCCTTGTGCCAAACTTGGGGTTGTTCTCGACTAATTAGATATAATATCTACGTTATGGTGCTACTCTCCTTTATAATAAGTTTCTTTAACTACCTTAGTAGCAAATCTTCGGCAGTGGACAATATACTTCTAGTCTATATATAAGGTTAATCATATTTAGTAATTTAGTTCGTTCCTTCCCTGACTTTTCGTTATCATATAAGTTGGGAAGGCCTGGCATATAAATTACCGGTCGGCGATGAATCACTGGGAGACCATTGGGAAGGGCTTTCACGGGACTTACTGTCATTGTCATCTGTTTCCAGTGAGAGAGAAGGAAATAGGGGGAAAGAAAGAAAGAAAAGAAAGAACAAAAAAAAAGAAAGAGAGAAAGAAAGAAAAAAAAGAGAAGAGTAGAAAAAAAAATCTCCGAGCTCAACCTACATATCATCATCATCATCATCATCATCAACAACAACATCATTATCATCCTCCTCATCCTCTTCATCATCATCCCCGTCACCGTCATCATCATCATCAGCAGCAGCAAAGGGCAACTTAAATCAGTTCTGAGTGAATAGTTTATTCAATAGAATATATATTTGGAAAACAGCTTCAGGTCAACAAGATTCAGCACAGCGTCTCTCATATTCTCAATAAACCAATAATTTCTCCCAAAATGGCGCAGCTGCTTAGAAGATGGCGGACAAAATTATTTGATTTTTTTTCTATTTCCACCGTTTGTTTTCAACTAATTTATATAACTCCCGTTTTCAAGAGGCACCATTCTGTATACCATGCCAGGAACCTTACACGGTAAAACATCCTGATAAACTGCATAGACCTCCAACAAATACGAATGAAGTACTACCATGAAAACAATCTAAAAACCTTTTCCACACAGTAGACTATAACAACATCATAGAGTTCCTAAAAGAAACAAGGCTACACAGCAAAATCTAAAACTTTAATAAATACTAATCAAGTACTACCATGAAAACAGTCTTAAAGACTTTTCCCACAAAAAACCATGTGTGTATAATAATAATAATGTCTATCTAAAGTAATTATTCTCGGCATTATGGCCTAAAATGGTTGATATGCCGTTAAGCACAAACAAACAAGATTTCTTTCTTTTTTTAATCTTCTTTTTTTATTATTTTCTTTAATTTCTCTTTTTATAAACAGAATGAGTTAGCTTGAGAGCAGTTCCGTGCTCTATTACAACACCATAGAGTTCCTAAAAGAAACAAGGCTATACACCAAAATCTAAAACTTTAATGAACAATACGAATGAAGTACTACCATGAAAAAAAATCTAAAATCTACCATGAAAACAATCTAAAGAAACAAGGCTATACATCAAAATCTAAAACTTTAATAAATAATAAACAAATATAACCAAATAACCTATTCAGCATTAAATGACCCATGAAGGTTGATATGCTGGTTAAATAAACCAACCAATCCTATCTAATCCTTAATAGATTAATGATGGAATTAAAATCATTGGTTAAATTTAGAATTTAAAGATTAAAATATTTTAATAGTTTTTGGGGAAGACTGACTGATTGATTGATTTGTTTTACGGCAAACAAACTCCTTATGTTTCACTTAATGCCGGAACAAACAGTCGTTATAGTGGTGGATATACGGACTTTTAATAACTCGACGTTTCATCACTAGACTATTAATCACGGAATATTAATCACTGTGCTTTTAATCATGTGTTTTTTTTCATCACGTGGAGGTTTAATCTCTCCGAGAATTTTTATTACTTTGACAAAGGACAGGGGATAAGTTGGTTGAAACGTGGTGTGAGAATAATAAGAATGAGGCCAACAGTCCGCAAATAAATTAATAATTTTATTAGATTTTTTTTACTAGTCACATGTTTTAGATAGTATGAGGGTCGTTTTCAAAGTGATAATGTCTCCTATTTTTTATTCCGTCTAAATGAATGAGAGGAGATTGCAAATTACATTGTTATGATGACTTTCAAATAACACAATATGCACTATTTAATTAAAAACTGTAGAGAATGTGGGGATTCATACCTTTCCCAAGGGTATTAGTCCAAATGTGAAGGTAAACGGAAGAACTGGGATTCGAACTCATGCATTAAGATTTCTGAACTTAGGCAAGCAGGACGTGAAAGTTTAATCTCTCGTTTGCAGCTATTGACAGTGCGATACTCTAAGATAGCAATCTCAGTCATGGACGTGCATCAGAAGCAAGATGATGAGTCATTGAATTCTTCCATGTAGAAAAATTGAGCCGATCAACATTCATCGGTGCCTGCCGAACGTTTACGAAGCCGATGCAGCAGCGTATGTCAGTACAGTTAGGAGATGGATTAGT
This sequence comes from Idiosepius hallami, assembly GCA_034780655.1. Taxonomy (NCBI): domain Eukaryota; kingdom Metazoa; phylum Mollusca; class Cephalopoda; family Idiosepiidae; genus Idiosepius; species Idiosepius hallami. Next base: position 977 of record JAUZSX010321340.1, on the reverse strand, counting down.
TGAGTTTAGAGTGGCGACATATATGCGGGCGGCAAGGTGGAGCATTGGTAAAAGCTCAGGCTATGGAATCGTATTACGCGAGTTCAAATACCAATCAAAACCATTGCATCTACCTTTACCCGGCTCGGGCAGATGGTGCTCGTTAACTCGGGAGACTATTTCATCTAAGTGAAGGGCACCACTGATTTCAAAAGCGCACATAAGGTCAGGTCCTCCAGTTTGGGGACAGTTTTTTTTAAAGAATATGCTTTTTGTTAAAAGCATATTCTTTAAAAAAAATTGCTTTTAACAAAAAGCATATTCTTTTTTAAAAATAATATTTTTCTTAAAGAATATGCTTTTTTGTTAAACGAATATTCTGTATGCAAAGAATATGCTTACATAAAAAAAATATTCCTGTCACCTACTAATCATAAAGATAATAGGCACGATTTTATGCGCCGGCGCTTACCTCCACACAAAACATGAGTTCTGTTTTTTCTTTCTTTCTTTCTTATATTCTTTCTACGATTACGAACAAATTACAACGGTTCAATTAATCCGTTGTTAGCGACGATCCAAACTAGTTCGACTGAATTATTATCGTACTTAAACTTCCTGTAGCGAGTAAACGCCTCCAAGATAACTTCCGGTTACTACCTTTGACCAGTTTACGCAACTCCAAGAGAGATAATAAAAGATGCTGGTTAATACGTTACCAGTTTAAATCCACAATCTTTTTAAACCCTTTAAACCATGAGCTGATATATACGAAAAAAAAACGCGACTTTTTGTGCCAACGCCTAGCACAGACGTCTAGTTGCTGCGGCTGGGGAACGCTTAATTAAATCGTCCTGTTTTTCCAAGCAACAACATCAATATCACAGTTTTCTGTAATTGCCCTAATGCGGCAATGATGCCCTAGTTATGACAGGAGAAGTCGGAAAATTGTTAACCCCCCTTTGTTTAAAACAGCGATTGCATTATGTATAAATAAA
>JAUZSX010321329.1:0-11632 GCA_034780655.1 Idiosepius hallami | reverse complement strand
CTCCACCTAAACGTTTACCAGTGACAAGCCGAGGCAAGATGACTGATTGTTTAAATGGAGTGCAGGTTTTATGTCAGTTTCCTTCTCTTACATATATAAATGTATTTTAAATAGTGTGAGTTTAATTTCTTCATATCTAGAATTTTTAACCAATAGATCGGTGGTTCATATAATCTGTGTATATATTATCGTATCTTTAATAATAAACACGTAAAAAATTCGAAAATAATGTTTGCAAGAAACTTGTAAATCACACAAAGTCTGGACATAGTTTAAGGAAAATAGTATTTAATACTACTTTTAATGACTATTCCTTACCGGCTAAATTTAGTCTAACGGAACTCAGATTCCCGCGCCTTTTCTGTGATATGAAATCAGCCAAACATTAACTGAATCTTTATTACATTTTTAGAAGTCCAATTCATACGTTCGCTGTTAATATTGCCACACGGATCAATACCCACTTCCCAATAGAACCTTATCACTCCACAATAGATCGCGCCATAACCACAGCAACTGTCTTAGACATGAGGTTTTAATATACATACGCCAGATTCATACATTCAACTTGTCTTCCTCTTTCGCGATTGGAACTAGTGGTCCGAAAAAAATATTAGTCCCGCAAACATGTTTAGTTCGAGTATATTCCTGGAAGTGGAAAATTTGTCCAATGTTGTCTGGATTAGTTGCATTGTTTGAAAAATGTTTAATTAAAATGTGTTTTTGGTACTAGCCAGAGGGTAAGCGGCCATTTTTGTAGTATATTTGACGAATATTCTTTGCCCTGATTTACAGAAGGTTTTGAATTGTTTGTTGTTTTGTCGGTTGTCTTGTGGTTCTTGTTCTTGGAAAAACATGGAGATGCGAAAAATCAAAATAAAAAAAAATGAAAAAAAAAAACAAATAGAAAAATAGGCGACTAGAACGAGGTATAGACACAAGTTTTCCTCGGTTAAATGGGGAAAAAAATCAAAAAAAGAATGTTTTAAAATAATTTAGAAAAATAATCAGAGAGAAGTTGATCTATAAATACATAACCAAAATATAAAACTATATAGTAAGGAAATACGGAAGAATTAAATATTTAGAAATATATTTTTACACCTTTGAACCCGACTTATCAAAATCACCTAGTAATCACCGAGAGTCGTTGTATTAGAGGAATGTATTAAAGCCAAAATATTAGTGTGCCTTCTTTTGCCTCATGTTTTCAGGGCCGATATATCGGCTTTTAAGGGTCCAAAAGGGTTAATGAAAAACATGAGATTGAAGAAATGAAAGAAAATCGAAAACCAAGAAAGAAAACAGAAAAAAATTGTAAAAAAGACAGAGGAAAAAGAATGAAAAAAAAACAAAAACAAGTGAAGCATGCATAGTTCCCCGTGATTGCACAGTGAACGAGGCATAAAAATGATTAAGTTGAGCATTTTTACCCGATTCTATTTAGATCCGAAAGTCACCAGATTCTAGTAAAATTGAAGAAACGTTACAGTTTAACATATGTAAAATTGAATTAGCACCACGTAAAACTGCTAAATATACATATCACATCAAGCTTTGGACAAATAGGATAAAAATAGCGCCAGAAAGAGCCCCCGGGACACACCCAAGAATTATCCTAAAGTACAGATAAACAAAATTATATTCATCCAAAGATTTGAAAAATTGAAGATCACGAAGAAGTTCAAGCATTGTTAATGATAGAGACAAAAAAGTAACTTTAATGCGATTTGACCATTTCGTCTAATTACTTACTTATTTGTAGGTCTGTAATAATATGCTTTTATTAAAGGTTATGCTAGTCACAGACTTGACAATTTTGCAATTTTACTATTTCTTTTAATTCTTTACTTACTAGAAGGTCTGTGATAATATGCTTTTATTAAAGGTTATTCAAGTGACTTGACAATTTCGAGAGTTTACCATTTCTTTTAATTCTTTACTTATTAGTAGGTCTGTGATTATATGCTTTTATTAAAAGATTATTCTTGTCACATACTTTATTGTGATTTTACCGTTTCTTTTAATTCTTTATTTATTAGTAGGGCTGTGAAAATATGCTTTTATTAAAGGTTATTCTAGTCACAGAGTTGACAATTTCGAGATTTTACCATTTCTTTTAATTGGTTAAAGCTCAGGCTCTGGAATCGTAGTACGCCAGTTCAAATTCCAGCCAAAACACTTACAATCACCTTTAGCTGTCTCAGACAGATGATGAGGTTCGTTAATTCGGGATAACTCATGTAGGTAAAGGGCAACACCAAATGCAAAAAAAGAGCACGTAAAATAGTCTTGTGCCTAACTTCTATATAATATTATATGATGGTATATGGAGATGTGATGTCGCATCGTTCAAAAAAATGTTCAATCGAATGTTGATTGCTATTTTCTGTTTCCTATGACGCGAAAATCGATAATCCAAAATATTATAGAGACTTATACGTGAAAAGTAACAGAATATTTAACTTCTTTCTTTGGTCTTGATCTTAATTGCAGCTCGAAGAAATTGCCTTTTTTTATATGAAAAAAAAATCACTATTATTTATTTTCTTAGTCTGTTTGATAGTAAATCTTATGGCTTCTCATATTTGGAGAATTAGTTTGTCACGAAATCATGTCGTGTAGTTGATGATGAGACGCACAATAATTTAACTGTAGCATATTAAAAAAAATGTAACTTTTCTATTAGTAAACGTAAGAATAATTTTTAAAGAACATTGTTTAAAAAAACTATGAATTAATCTATATACTTATAAAAATGAGATCGTCATGTATCCTGTAGCTCTTAAATAAAACCTCAATGGTTATTTTTTTAAATACATCCAATTCATACGTATAACTCTTTAGAAAATGAAGCTACAACAGATATTGAAAATTATTTAGACCTCTAAAATCTGCATATGTACGGTGACTTTAACTTTCTTTTTAAATAGCACAATGTGTATATTTAACCCATAGCTAGAAGGAATGTAGGGATTCATAATCTTTCAAAGGATATTGTACATGTGTGAACGTAAAATCATCTTCATATCTTATCACATGTGCATGGCGTAACAACTGGTCTACTCGGAAGGAGTAGCAGTGGTGCCTGTACCCTGGTACAGTACCTGATGTTCTTAACTGTTCACTCATCTTAGTACAGAACAGATTCTAAGCTGCTTAACTTTGGTGATCTTACGGGAACCAATGTTTCCAATGCGACTCCACTATGCAACCCTTATTACTAAGTGGTCACCCATCTTAGTACTGAACAGGCTCTATGTTGCTTAACTTCGGTGATCTAATAGGAACCGGTATCTCCAACGTGACTTGATCGTATAACTCTGATTCCTAAGTGGTAACCCATCTTAGTACTGAACAGGCTTTACGTTGCTTAACTTTGGAGATCTAGCGGAAAGCAGTTTCTCTAACGTGATTTGACCGTGTAATGTAAACTAAACGACTGGAATTAAAACTAGCATGTTACGATTCCATAGTATGACTGCCTATCAACTGTTCCAAGTGGACTTCCCTAGTTGTGTCAAAACTATGAGAATAAATAAAGACAGAATCCTAGAAATTACAGGCATATGGTCAATGGTATTATATACGTCAGTGTGAGTAATTGAACAGTTAGTTCGTTAAAAAATTTGCATACGAAAGCATCAAACTGATATGATCATTTTCAAATAAATTGGTTATCGGTAAACGGGATTGCGATTAAATATTTCGTATTATTCCTGGTAAAAATGAGGCAATATAATTCCAATGCTAAATTGCTTGATGATATTAAAATCTAATAGTAGGTAAATAAGTCCAAGATGAAATCTATGGTAAATTATCCAAAAGTATTAAAATTGAACAGTGGGTGAATAAATTCAAGTGTGTAATAGCAGAGGTTAGCAGCAGTAGTTAATTACGGCAGAAAATCAGCTTTAGTTTCACTATATTTATAGACGATGTTGTCTTCATTCTGTTCTCCGATTGGATTAGATTAGCTCGTTTCCATATAAAATAGACTCGACCAAACTTGGACGAACATACACATATAGAAGAAAGAAGAAGGAAAGAAAAGACGGTCTCAGTAGACAAATAATAATGCAACACTTAATGATTTAATAATGAAATTACAAAATAAGAAACCCTAAAACAGAAAAAGATACGATATACGAGTTTCTCAAGGCGAGATCTTCTCTGTACACAATAAAATTACGTGCGAGTCCACCCATAGGAAATTGCTCAACACGGGGGTTAATTAACATACAAAGAATGAAGACACACAGAATGGAACGTGTATTTCCCAAAGGGATAATTCAGTTGAACAATTAAATTAGGAACGAGTTCACCCATGCGAAATCGGTCCACAGGGGTGTTGCTTAACTCACATAGATCGAAGACATGGGAATGGAACGTGTGGTTTTCAAAAGAACCATTCTTTGAAAAAAAAATTCAATTAAGGGTTTACTAATGCGAAATTGGTCATCAGGGGTGTTGCTTAATTTACATAGATCGAAGACAAAAGAAACAAAACGTGTGATTCTTAAAGGGATTGGTTCTATGAACAATTCAATTAAGAGTTTGCCCATGCGAAATTGGTCAACAAGTGCGCTGCTTAACTTACACAGAGCGAAGACAAAGGCGGAAACGGAACGTGTAAATCTCAAAGGAATCGATGTACAAGCTATCAAATTGCGGACAAGTTACACAATCAGCGTAAATCAAAGGTGAAAAGCACCTAGTTCGACCCAGACGATCGCCATTAGGTTTGACTTCCCGCTTTATGGGAAAGGTGCATAAAAAGAGGAGAAAAACGGCGTGATTGGAGTTTCTATACTTTATATATGTATAAAGAGGATTGTGAGGTGTTGCGGGGTAGGTCGAGATGAAGACGACGGATAGGACACGGTTTGATCAATATTGATTTCGCCTCGGGATGGCAGCATTGTCGGGAGATGGTTGCTGAAAAAAGGTTTCAATCAGATCGTACAAATAAGGCGTCTGTAACAACAGGATTGAAGAGACATGGCTGTTGCCAGGCCAACGGAATGACGTCAAGGAGTGAGCAGTATGGACATTAAGGCTTTGAGTTGACATTAAAGAAAAGATAGGAAAAAATATGGACGGAAAGAAACAAGTTTGTAACGAATACTGAGAGGAGAGAGGTTTTATGTTTTTGCGTTAAAAAGAGTGAATTTTGACAACTTTATAGACGAGACGAAATGATTATTCATTATTTTCCTTCTTTTCTTTTCTTATTTTTTTCTTATTCATCATATGTAGAAGAAAAAAAGACAAAAAGAAGTGAGATGAAAGAATAATAAATTGAAAGAAAGAAAAAAAAAGGAAGGAAATAACAAATAGAAACGTCGAAGAAAAAGAAGGAAAGAAAGAAAAAATGAAAAGAAAGAAAAAATAAAAAGTAATAAAGAATATAGCTGGAAAAAAAACACGTGGAATGAAATGAAGAAAAAAAAGAAATTGAAAAGAAGAAAAAAAAAAGGAAGGAAATAAAAAACAGAAACGTCGAAGAAAAAGAAGGAAAGAAAGAAAAAATGAAAAGAAAGAAAAAATAATAAAAAGTAATAAAGAATAGAGCTGGAGAAAAAAAACCCACGTGGAATGAACTGAAGGAAAAAAAATTGAAAGGAAGAAAAAAAGGAAAAAAATAGCAAATAGAAACTTCGAAGAAAATGGAGGGAAAAAAGAAAGAAAAAAAAAAGATGTTGACGAAAACCGAGCGTTAAAATCGTGATATAGACGGGAGGAAATAATTATTCATTATTTTCATTCTTTTCTATTCTTTTTTTTTCTAATTCATTATATGAAAAAAAAAGAAGAAATAAAAGAAATAAAGGTTGGTAGACGGATAGAAACCGTGATGAAATCGTGATAACGCTATCAAAATGCAAATCGTCATTTGATTAACCTTTAAAAAATACATTAGTATTTGGATACAAAAAAAATCTCAAAAAGCCAAATCTTACGCAATAACAGCGATGTATAAAATGATGTTCATATTAGTAAAAATATGAATAAACATTAATTTCTTTATCCCTTTCGACTCTAATGGGCCGATATATCGGCCTTTGTAACTTAAGGCAAAAATAGACATACTGACATTTCAACCCTAATATGGCGCTTTAATACAAAATGCTTCCAGTGACTAGTTGCTAATTTTTTCTAAGTCAGTTACCAAAGGACAAGGCTAAAATATCGGCCCGTGTGTCTGTCTTCTTTGGTCTTGGGTTGCCAGGGCTGTGATATCGGTTCTTTTAGGTTAAAAGGGTTAATATAATCCTGTTTTTATCTAAGATATATAATGATATTAATTAAATTGTGTTCGAGATATTAAATGACAAGAACTAATGTATATAAAATAAACAAAATTAACATTATTTAAACTTGCATTGATATCTTTACTGTTCTCACCTTAAGTGAAGTTTACTACGCGTAGTCAACACGTGGTGAAGGGAAGTTTTAAACTACACATCCTCATCACTGAGAAAAGTTCTTATTGAAAATGCATTGCTTTCCATACTCAATCATTAAAAAATTTACTTTTGCAACAATGTTAACAAACAGAAATTATTCTAGTATTCAAACTAAGTAAAAATTTCTTGCTTTACTAATAGACTTTCCTTGATTTATGGAAAAACGTCTAAGTGTAAAAACAGTTGAGTCTTAGAATTAGCATTGATAAATCATAAATGTTCCGGTGGCCTAGTGGTTATAGACGTCAGAATCTGATCATTGAGTTCATGGGATCGAATTGGATACGTTGCACTGTGTGTGTCATATTGAGAATCTACATCCTATAGCTCTTCAGAAACAACATTAGTTATTAAAAGTACCCTGCTTTTTCGTAGATCTCTACAGAAAATGACACTACATCCTGAAATTCTACAGAAAATGGAACAGCAGTCATTAAATAGAAATAAAGTCAACATTGCTGACCTTACAAAAATCAATATGATGCGTGTGTATATATATATATATATATTACTTATAAAATTGTTTTTAGTAAGATCAGCAATGTTTACTTTGTTTCTTTTTAATATCTACCGTTTCTTTTTCTGAAGAACTGTAGGATGCAAGATCTTATATATATATATATATATATATATATATACACATTATAATGTAAGAACGACAAAAATATATAACAACAAGAAAACTGATCTTATCCTGAACTGGTGAGGAAGGGTCATTCTGCTCAACAACAATACAATGACAACAACAACAGAAAAATCACTTGAGACACGTCCATTAATACAAATAGATTCATCCATGAACAACGCATTGGCTGTCGAGCAAATGTGATAATATTGAATCCTGGAAGTAAGTTTCACTCTTCCAAAATACCCGGCAAGTAATAAAGGATTGTTTGAAAATTAGATTTATCGTAATTTTAAGCTATTTGTATTTAGCGTCTATTGATGGTGTTCAGAAATATCGCATCGACTGATTAGGATAATCTAAAGGGCATATCTTATTGGTTGCATTCTCTGAAAGGCAAACTCCAGACACGACCAAGCGATATTAAAGGCTGAATAACAAGATTTATTAACCAGCACAAGGAACGCCTAATCGTGGCGTGAAACTGGTTAGATAAGATGATTACTAATTTACGGATACTGCATAAGATTACACAGTGTTTGTCTATTATGAAAAATTAGTATAATAATATGTATAAATAGTATAATGGTTAATATAAGGATTAATAATTAGTATAACAAATGACTTTTATGCTCGAGTGCTTAGATAGAATTTAAGTAGGATTTTCTCTGCTATATCAGAATTGCTATTTTCCATACTCAATTCGTATAAGAGTGCAATTTTCATTTTTAAATATATAATTGATATCAAACATAGTATAATAACATGTATAAAGAGTATAATGATTAGTAATTTGTTATACTAATTATTCATTATTAAATAAATAATTACTATAACAAATGACTTTTAAGTTTGAGTCTTTGCATAGAATTTAAGTAGGGTTTTCTTTGGTATATCAGAAATGCTATATCCCATAACCAATTTGTTGTAAATTTTTTCATTGTTACATAAATAATATTAAATATATTAGACATTTCATGCGTGTAATAATTATTTCTGAAAAAATGACTTTATTTTATTAATAACTAGCGTGAACACGATTAATTATTTTTTTAGATCTTTTGTAGGCAGAATAAACGAGTTCATGGGTATAATGAGCACGTAAAAATGAACATTTGCCTAGCTTGGTTTGGTGCTTGATTATCAAGTGTTAACTACATTGTGAACAAAAAGACCGGTAACATTTAAAAGGATGAAAAAAAAACTAGTAAAAACAGTGAATAATTTTGTTTTTAAAAATATCATGTATATTTATATTATATATATTTATGTCCTTCTTTCTTTCAGTGTGTGTTCAGTGGTTGAGCCAGCTAAACCTGCATGGGTTAGTATGCCGATAACATACACACACACTCGCACTTCTTTTTTCAGGAACAATGGCCTTTGCATTATGCTTATTGCTTATAATGTTTTTCTATCACTTTAAAATGTTTCCTAACTTTTTGGCTACCCTGTATATTTATATTCTTCTTTCTTTCAGAAATTATGACCTTTATATTATGTATACTGATCATATTAGTTTTTTCTTTCTTAAAAATTTTATCAACTTATTTGACCACTCAGTATATTTGTATTCTTCATTCTTCCAGAGATAATGAACTTTGCATTAGTTATATTGCTAATATTGTTTTTTTTTCTGTTAAAATGTTACTTAAATTTTGACGACCCAATATATTCATATCGTTTCTTTCAAGAATAATAGTCTTTGTGATATGTATATTGTTCAGATTGTTTTTTTCTTCCTATAAAATGTTACCTAACTTTTTTGACCACCCTGTATGTAGATAGTTGATCGTCAATTGATGTAAGATCGTCGTTTAATGCATAATTGCTGTTCAAGTCCTAGAATACATGATTATGACTATCGATTCTTGAATCTGTGAACTTCAACATTTTTTTTTATCTGATTGCTTCCTCTCCCTTTCCTTCTTTTAAAATGTTAATCAAATTTTGACCACCCTATATACTTTTATTCTTCTTTCTTTCAGGAATAACAGCCTTTGTGATATTATATTCACTTGGTGAGCAGCACTAGGTATGACAGGACATTTGAATAATTATTTTTTACCTCACCGATCACTGAAGCCAAAATTATTCATTAAAAAATATTTGCTTAAAAGAATGAGAACATTCAAAAGTGAATTTATTTATTTATATATAATGCAATCGCTGTTTTAAATAAAGGGGGGTTAACAATTTTCCGACATGCCCTGTCGTACCTAGAGCAGCACCAACCAAGTTTGGCACAAGGCCAAACAGCCTTTCTAATATGTATATTGCTCATATTGTTTTTTTCTTTCTTCCTTTAAAATGTTACTTAACTTTATAACCACTCTCGAGATTTATATTATTTTTTTTTCAGGAATAATGACTTTTACATTATGTATATTCTTTAAATTGTTTTTTTGTTCTTCTTTTAAAATGTTACCTAACTTTTTGACCAGCCTGTATGTAGAATGTTGATCGTCAATCGGTGTAAGATTATTGCTTTAAACATAGTTGCTGTTCAAGTCCTAGAATACACGATTATGATTGCTGAACCGTCTATCCGTTCTTGAATCAGTGAACTTCAACATTTTTTTTTATCCGATTGCTTCCGCTCCCTTCCCTTGAACTTTAACCATATCATTTCTGAACAGTTTTTATGAATCGAAATAGGTCAGTTGTGATCACTGATCGAAAATCGATTTCGACCAAGGGAAGCAATACCTGCTGTGACAGGTTGGTCATGGTAATTCGACCATATGACACGCAATCGGAAAATATCTTGATGCAAATACACACGACAGGTGAATTTTGGCAAAGGGCCAAATGTTGCTTTTTTATTGCCGCCATTGTGAGAGCAGGCTTCAATGTAACAGAACAATGTTTATCAATAACAAGGGGAAATCTACACGAGACAGTGAATAATCACTTAGAAACTAGAGTCGTAATTTGCTAATTTATATTCGACTCGTTTCCTTATGTTCCTATTGTTGAAACTATCCTTTGGAAAGGTAGATATCCCTTTATTAATTTCCTGTTATTGATTAAATAGTGCATACAGCCAGTGGCGTAGCAACAGGTTTTTTCCACCCAGGGCGGTCAGAAGATTTGAATCACCTCCCTAGCCACTGATAATCCGTTAACGTTCAAAATTTTTAAAAAGGCCCCTAAAATATTGATTTTCATGGAACTACAATCAAGGATCTACATCATATTTCATTTGAAATATGTATTATCATTAGATACAAAACTGATGCTAGATTAAAAATTCTGTTTAAAAACATTTCTACTACACACATAAAATATAAAAAAAAAGATTTTTGAAGCTTAAAAATTAATTATCCTTATAAAATTTCAGATTTTTTGTTAGCTTTTAACTATAAGAATGATGAGGCTCGTTAGCTTAGAAGATTAACTCATTTCGGTGTAAGGATAACTCTAGAGATCAATTTATCTAATTGAAAGGCAACACTTGTAGTATTATTATTATTGTAAGACGCCGGAAGAGGACTGGAGGGGGAAGAAATGCAGTGACACCGGAAACCACGTGACGGTGCAGAGGAAAAAGAGAGGATGGGGAGAGTGAACGACGACGTTGAGGAGAGAGCAGTGTCTCTCTGTCGTGGTGGTATGAAGATGGGAGGGGGCCGGCGGGCCGACCGACCGGCCGAGATGTTACTGTGTACTGTGAACTGAGGTTCTGAACTGTTTGAGATAATATGTCTACTGATGTGTTTGTACCATTTTGTACCGTTTAATGTCTTCATTTAACCGTAAGACATGTTTGTTTGTTCTTGCAACGAGGTGTTGTTGTTTATTTTACTACAATAACACCGTTAAAAAAACAATGGTTTTACCCAACCCAAAAGAGTACGCAAACAAGTTTTACGTGTCTTCCAGTTCCATGGTTCGAGTTACTATTACTGCTACTTGCCAGGGGCAAGTAAGTCAACCCTTATCACTCATGGTGTATGCTCATGAGCTGACCAAGCCAGCCAGCCAGTGCATGCTGACAGTTACACTTACAATCTCCTTTTAAAAGAGTTTAATTGTTGGGCATTCACTAAAATTCTTGTAAAGAAATTACCTTTTTGTCCCTGACAATAAACTGGTTTGCTCATCTGGATAAAAACGGACGCTTGTTTTGAATCAAAAAGGACATCTGCTTCTCGAAAGAACACAAGTCCAGATGGGTTGTCGACAAGTTGGCCTTCGACCTTTACTTTATATTGACCAGCAAGGGCATTTTTTGGCATCTAACAAAAAAGAAATCAAAAATAGAATAATAACAAAATAAAGAAATGGGCAGCAAGGGTGGAGCAGTGGTAAAAGCTTGGACTCAGGAATCATATTGTACAAGTTCAAATCCTAGTCAAAATCAATACATTCACTTTCAGAAGTGGTAAAAGCTTGGACTCAGGAATCATATTGTACAAGTTCAAATCCTAGTCAAAATCAATACATTCACTTTCAGAAGTGGTAAAAGCTTGGACTCAGGAATCATATTGTACAAGTTCAAATCCTAGTCAAAATCAATACATTCACTTTCAGA
>JAUZSX010321318.1:0-11632 GCA_034780655.1 Idiosepius hallami | reverse complement strand
CTCGGGCCCTGAAATCGTAGTACGCGAGTTCAAATTCTCTAGTCAAAACCATTGCATTCACCTTGAAAATAGCCTTGTGCCAAACTTCGTTAATGCTGCTCACCAACGATTAATGATATATATATATATATATATACATTTACACACACCTATATATATATATATATATATACACACACACACCCTATATATATATAGGTGTGTGTGTGTAAATGTATATATATAGGTTTTGTGTAGTTTGGTAGAATTTCCATACTCATGCAAGTCTTTTTGAAGAAAAACTTGTTCTATTTTTCAAGATCTTCATTTCTGTTTTTTGGTTCGGCATCCAAAGTTCTTCTGTATTCCCCTAATTTTCCAAACGTTTTCAGTCTTCCTAAACCATCTTCAGGGTGGCGGTTGTTCATTCTTACTGTGTGTTTTTCATTTTGAGTAACTATAAATGATTGTTTTTGTATGTATGTGTCCAAAAAAACAAAGAGTTAATATTTAAAATGTTTGGCAAAATCCTTAAACGATTATGAACAATTTCTAGAAAATTCTCTCATTTTTAACATTTTACTGGTTTTTTTTTTAACTCAGAACAAAATCTAATAGAATTTAGTCTATTATATTCAATATAAAAGTACATAAACTGAAACTTGTGCAGTGATAGTCAAGCTGTGTGACCTACAAGCATAAAAAAAAAAATAAAGTTTTGTATGTATAGAAGATCTTGATAACCTATAATATTCCATGTCTATCCAGCTTTCCTGAACATTAGCCCAGTTACATAATAATAGGCTCACAACAAATGAAGTTCAATATGCTGGTTAAATAAAATAGCAACCAACCAACTCACAGTGATAATATGATATTTACTTGGTGAGCACACCCCCCAAGTTTGGCACATGGCCATTTTTAGGTGCTCTTACCTGGGCTTTTTATATTCAGTGTTACCTTTCACCTACATGAGCTGCTCTCCCGAGCTAACGAGCCCCATTTGCCCAAGGCTGCTACCCCAAGTTTGGCACATGGCCATTTTTAGGTGCTCTTACCTGGGCTTCTTATATTCAGTGTTATCTTTCACCTACATGAGCTGCTCTCCCGAGCTAACGAGCCCCATTTGCCCAAGGCTGCTAAAGTGAAAGTAATGGTTTTGACTGGGATTTAAACCCTTGTAATACGATCTCAGAGCCCAAGCTTTTACCAATGCTCCACCGTCGCTGGCTCTAATGATATATTTTGCAATAAAGGAGTTTAGAAAAAAAGGAAGAAATTAGGACTTGTGTATTTTTTTTATTGTTTTGTCGGTTTGTTTGTTATTTGTTTTTGTTTTTTTTTAAGTTATATAAAAAGAATCAGTGTTATTGGCATTTGAAAGGAGTTTGTTTTATGTCATCAACCTTTTTAGGTTATTTAATACCAGGAACAATCATTGTTGAGAAACATTCCTTTGTTAACATGTTATATTTTTAATAACACTATATGCACTATCTTTATCCATGACTGTAAGTAATGTGTAGATTCATGGCTTTCCGAAGATTATTAGTTTAGATGTAAAGGCCCACATACAATAGGGCTCTACAGTCTCTAGTAAAATTTGCCAGTGATTTTTGTAGGTGGCTACTAGAAATAATAAAACCCTTATCTTTTGACAACTGTTTTTTTCACTGACAATCTTTCAAATACTGAGTGAAAAATGTCTTTTCAACCTTGATTTTTCTTTTTAGTAAAAGAACAAAGTCAAATTATTTAAACAATAAAAGATTTAATTAAAATAGAAAATAAAACAATATACTATATTTTTTTTAAACAAAGCTTTTTAAAAAATGTCTTAAGAAATTTATTGCAAAAAAAATCAGTTCAAAGTGAGATGGATTATACTTTATTAAACAGTAAGTTTTGAATAATTGGTTTTTGCATAAAGTTAGAGTGAAATAATATTTCATGGGGTTTGGCTAGTAAAGGAAAATATTTAGTTTTCAAAGGTCGACTAAATATAAATTTGTCCATAGAGCCCTGGCCAAGTAAGATGTATTGATATCAAGTTTTTCAATTTAATCCATTCAGGAACCGAGTTCAGAAAGCGATTTGTTCAAAATCCAAATCAATTTAACATTTTTTCTCGTTGTATCTCTCATTGCTTAATTTACATATTTTTCATCTCCTGAGACTGGTACGGAATATGAATTTTGTTGTAAAACCAATGCAAAAATTTCTTGTTTATTTTGTACGGCAAACCCTGATTTTGTATAACACCTAGGGCATTCAAAAACTGAGGTTGCACTGTAACTGAAAGTTTGCAATGCCATACAAAAATATCTGAGTCAAAGATAAATCCCTGCTCATTTTCAACACTTATATTTTTACAGCAAATATCTCTAGTTTAAATTTAGCTTCTTCCAGATAAGTAATCCCTAAACCAGGTCAATTGGCATACACCCTATGTGGGTAGAGCTCTAGAGCTCCTGAGCAAGGGTTCTTCATACTATCATTCATTTAGACAAAATTTTCATTTAAATTTCATTAAACTACCTTTTTTTTTTCAGATATTGAACTCTCATGCGTTATTTATAAGTAGGGCTATGATAATGTGCTTTTATTGATAATATTCTTATCATTACTTGAGTATTTTGCAATTATGCTATTTTTTTTCAATTCTCTAGTTATTAGTAAAGCTGTTAATATGCTTTAATTAAAAAAATATTCTTGTCACAGTCCTAATAGCTAGGGTTCTGACAAGAATGTTATTTTATAAAAGCATATTATCACAGCCCTATTCATAAAATACTTATCACATTTAAAATGTTGTTTTATATTAGAATTTGTACTACAATGACTATGATGTAAATGACATCATTAGAATGAGATTTTTTTAGGCCCTTTAGATTTATTTCAAAAAGAAAACTACTTTTTTTGGTTACTAACATTACTGTCCAGTTCATCAGGGAAATAATAAACCTGTATTTGATTTATTACATTAGAATCATGGGTTTAAACCTTTTTTTACCCATGGACCATTTTTTCCTTTTTTTTTTTTTTATTTTCTTGGTGAACTCCCCCTCATATTTATTGGTCATAAAACAATTTTATATTTGCATTGAATAAGTCTTCATATAAAAAGCGTAGTTATATTTGTTTGTTTATTAACCCATCAAAATTTATATTAATGAAAAATTGTGTTTATTATTATTATTACTAATTTTCATTATTATCTTTATTATCATAATTATTGTAGAATACTTTATTTGCATTAAATAAGTCTTCATATAAAAAGCCTAATTATATTTATATAATAAATATTTTTTTTTATAAAGGCTTAAATGAGACAGATTTTGTTATTATTAAATAAAAAAAATAATAATAATAACAAAACCTGCATCATTTAAGCCTTTATGCTTCAGAAGAACTATAATTTAGTAATTATATTTGTTTGTTTATTAACCCATCAAAATTTATATTATTGAAAAATTGTTGTATTTTGAAAAGAATTTACTTTTGCCAAGAATGAGACTGCAATCAGATAATAATCAAGTAAAAATATAGAACTAAAATAATTCACAATTATACTTATGACTCACCTCCACAACTGGCCTTGAGCTGTGGGACTTGATCCCCACTTTGGGAAATCCTGATTTTGATTGTTAAATGCACAGCCTGCCTAAAAGGCAGAATTGAAGATTGCATGAGAGAGTAGATGAGTAGCTATTGAGCGGGTAACCACTTGCCAAGTAATAACAGTCTATCGCTAAAGTATCTTGAATCAGCCATGACATATGAAAGACAATGCAATTATATATTTTCACACTCTACTATAAATGCTAAAGGTGCATATGTCTTGTGAACAGTAATTTTACAGCTCTTTGTATGTGTAACATAATTCTTTTCTTGCTTATTATTATTACCTTGACCCTTTCAGGATTTAATGGTTATAAACTTTCTAACCGGATATATGGTCACTTATGAGAATTAATCAACTTGTCAGGTGGATATTTTAGTCATGTTGAAACTACCCTACAGCAAATTGTTTCTGTTTCATTAATACTAAGAAGATTTCCCTCTATCTTATGTTTTGTTAGTTTTATCTTTAAATATTTTATGGAAAGTGTCTATTTGGCTTAGTAGTAAGATGTCTAGACTTTGTAATCATAATACACATGTTCAAATCCCAGTTGATATCTAATAAACTATTAAAACTCTAATTGTCGTGTTTGAGCAGGATCTGCATCCGGTTTTGAATTTATGGGCATGCGTGTGGCTACATCAAGTAGGTGCTATATTCTAATTAATTAAATTCTAATTGTCGTGTTTGAGCAGGATCTGCATCCGGTTTTGAATTTACAGGCATGCGTGTGGCTACATCAAGTAGGTGCTATATTTCAGAAGAAAATATGAAATTGAAGTGGTATTCTTGAATGGTCACCCATCTTACTACTGGCCAGGCTCAATGTTGCTTAACTTTGGTGATCTGACGGGAGCCAGTGTCTCTAATGCAACTTAACCGTATAAATCATTTCAGCATTTTAGAAGTGGGTATTCTTGTTTAAAAAAAAAATTTTAAACACTGAGGAGATATGAAGAACCGTTTTTGAATTAATAATAAACTAGTAGATAACTGAGAAGTGTTTTTGAAAATTAGGAAAGAATAATTCATTTTCATACACAAAGCGTTTTTGGAGAAAAAAATATTGGCAAAGCCAGGCTTTACTTGTAGTATTTATTACCATTCAAACCATTGGTTTCTATCCGGATTAGAGTTCTGTTAGTAAAGTCCAGGTGTTCTGCAATTTCTTAGTTTTTTTTAAATTTAGAATAACAAAAAAATAAAGATCATGTTTCTTGTTTCATAAGTTATTTTCTTTGATATAAATTGATCCTTAGAAAAATGAAAAGGAATCTTATTTAGAACAGTAACAGATCCAAGTAAATATCCCAGCAGTAGCAGTAATAGTCAGGTCTTTGTAGTCCAGCAAAGAATAGTTATGCAACTGTATGGCTTGTCTGAAGTACGGTCAAGTCGCATTGGAGACACACCGATTCCCGCTTTCTTATATCACAGGCTTTCTTAAACACTTTAGTGGCAAGTCCCTAATACCCATGCAAAGCTGGGCAATACTTTTGATAAAGAATATATTTTAAATATTGACTCATGTAGTAAGAAATAATGAATAAAAAAGCATTTTTATCTTCTCTTTTTTTTCATTGTTAAAGTAGTTTCAAACCTTAAAAAAACAATATATAGGCCCTAGTGACTTAAGGCAAAAGAAGACACACAACGAACTATATTTCAACCTCTGCCTTTTGACCCTGACTTAGTAATATTACCAAGTACTCACTCAGAGAGCCAAGTATAATAGGGTCGAAATGTCAGTGTGTCTTTTTTGCCTTTGGTTACTAAGGCATGGGGCCCCTTAGGATCAAAAGGGTTAAAAAAGGAATTTTTTTTATGGGAAGTTAGAACAGATTTTTGTTAGTTTTGTAAGTGTCATTAAGTGCTTTAGAATTGGTAAAATGGTTTTATGGTGTTAATGGTTTTTAGATCTAAAAACAGGTGGCAACAGCAGACAAATGAGAGAAAAGAACAAGTGAATCAATTTGAATAGAAATCTTTGGTAATGGAATGGTCAATGGTCTTTGACAAGATATTATTTTAGAACAAACATTTTTAGAAACAAAAAATTTTTAAGCTAAATCTGAACCTAGCTTAAAATTTAGTCGTGTCATGTCTGGATCCATTAAATGTTTTCTCAGTGAATTTCTCTTGGTGAATGTTGAAGAAAAAACACTTCATTTATGTTAATATCTAAAAGTTAAGAAAAATTGGTTTATTTAGTTTTTACCTTTTTTTGCTATGGTCTTTTTTTATGTTACTTTTTAGACTTTTAGTTCTCAACCATGGTCAACATGGACCCTAGGACCCCATGGAATATTTCTGAGGATCCACAATAAAAAATATAGCAAATAAGGGGCCCACAATGATATTTTACTTTTTTTGCTATGGTCTTATTTTATGTTACTTTTTAGACTTTTAGTTCTCAACCAGGGCCTATGAAGAAAACATTTGCAATTACAGAGATTTTTTTTTATTTTGAGTTTATACGGTAAAGTGTTGCTTATTCTTTTTCTTTTCCTTTCTCAAATCTCTCTCTTTCTCTCTCTCTCTCTCTCTCTTTGTTTTTCTCTCTCTCTCTCCAGTCAACGAACCCTTAAATTTCAGTTAGGTTCTATTTCATTACTTTATAAAACAAAATGGTTCTTATTTTCAAACTAGGCTGAATGAACAATTCAAAAGAATTAAGAGAATTATTGTTCAAGTTTATTTGAGCATTATTTCTAATAATAGAAAAGAAAAAAAAATCCTAAGCTATAGTACCCTCCACTTACTTGGCTTCCTGTTCACCTATTCTGAAAATTCATTGTAAGAAGAGGTCATCAAGTTTTTCTTGTTAATATCTACCTTTTCAATTCTTTGTTTCTTATTCGTATATGTAGTCTGACTTTGGAATTGTGATATTCCAATTCAAATTCTAATAGTTTCATTTGCGCTCATAACACTGGGCAACAATTTTTTATTTCTTGAATGGTGTCGAGATTTCTACTAATGATTAGTAATACTAATAAGGGTATTTTTGCATTACTGAATCAGGAAATAACATTTGTTTCTCTCCATCAGGTCAGGTGTTTGAGCTAAGTTGATTTAAAAAAGAAATCAGATCATGTGATAAAATCAATTAAATTTTTTATGGTATTTTCGGCTGATTATTGCCAATGCTATCATGACACAGAACGATTGGACCTGAATACTTCTGGTCATTAAAATAATTATTTCCAATCAAAATAATTATTAAACATGGCTTTTAACCCTCACCAACCTCTTTCAAAATGCTCCACACATGTATACATATAGACAAAAGCCTAAAAAACATGTGGCCATAGCTTAAAAACTAGACCTGATTGAGCAAAAACCAATGTGATTTTTGGATTCAGCACAACATCATCTGAAAAAACACAGACACCAAATTTGTTGTTGAATTGGTAGTGTCGTGCTTAGCCACACAGCAGCCCCGACGCAGAATGCGCCTTGCGGCTCCTTTTCCCTAAAAAAAGGCACCTTGCACACCAACAACACATAAAGGCTTCGATTCAAGTCGATATATATACATATATATATACATTACAAATATATATATAGACAGAGAGAGATGAATTGATTGATGTATATTTTATCAGATAAGCGTGATTCGTCTTTTGTATTTTTTCCTAATAATTAATTATTTTAGTAATTTTTGCACTTCAAAAGATCTGTGAAGCCAAGGAGCCCTGCGGCCCCTAGGGAGCTTGTGCCTCACCCCCCCTGCAGGTGCAGGCTCAGCAAAGGCACTAAGCCAAGGCCAAGTACGGCCTTGACTGAGCACAGCCCTGATAATTTGACTCATACTTTAGGAAAGTTATAAATCCCAACATTAATGAATTTTTTTTAAAAAGTGCTTAAAACTATTATAGTACTGTATACAAATTTTTATGGGCAGTGAAGCTGGAGCATTGGTAAAAGCTCGGGTTCTGGAATCGTGGTATGCGAGTTCAAATCCCAGTCCAAAACCATTGCATTCATCTTTAAAATGGCCTTGTGCCAAACTTGGTTGATGCTGCTCAGCAAGTAAATATAATATCACCTTTTTTAGGCTGTGAAGTTATAGCATTGGTAAAATCTCGGGCTCTGAAATCATAGTACACGAGTTCAAATCCCAGTCCAAAACCATTGCATTCATCTTTGGCTACCTTGGGTAGATTGGGCCCATTAACTCAGGAGAGCAGCTCATCTAGGTGAAGGGTAACACTGAATGCAAAAAGCCTGGGTAAGATCACGTAAAAATGACCTTGTGCCAAACTTGGGTTGGTGCTCACCAAGTAAATATAATACACAAATTTTAGTAGTCTGAATCATTTTTTTTTTTTTAATGACTAATAAATTTTCACTTTTTAAAGAGGTCTAAGTAAAAACAGAATATATTATTTTTATTTATTTTTTAATAACTATTTTGATTTTATTTTCTGAAGATTTATGCAATGTAGAGTCTCATACAACCACAATGATCTTGTTTTCATATTTTAAAGATTACTTGGAGAAAATTAGTCACACATAAGTGTTAGACATAAAAAATGGCAATAAGCGCAATCAACTTGCTTATTTTTTTTTTTTTTTTTGTGCTTTCCACGCACTCTTGTTAGTTTTAGTCTATTTATTCAAAATTATTCTGTGTGACAGTTATGAATTATTATTCAATTTATGCGTGTGTGTTGGTGTAACTAATCCACAGTAAAAGCATCGAGCAATGACCCAGTATTTTACTTGACAACAATTTCCAGAGACATTGTCTTCACTGCCTGTTGTCTGGTAGTTTGTAAGAATGACTATTAAAATAGGAAGTAAATGTCAGACACAGGGGACAGCAAAGGATAAAGAAGAGGCAGGATACTCCTCTCATGGTTTGGCCCATCTATGGCTGATGGTGAGAGAAGGATGCTAAAACCCCTGGGGCAAATGATTGTATGGTTGGAATTTTTATCCCCTTCCCAACCCTTTGGGTCTTCCTTGTTTCCCGTTTTTTTTTTTTGTTTTGTTTGTTTTTTTACACATAAGCAATCTTCAACAGTTAAAAGGAAAGAAAGAAAAGAAAGGTAGAGAAATGGATAGAAGCAAAGGTCTTTGATAGTTTGTTATGAAAACTTAACCCTTTTTCTAACACTGTTCTTTGAATGGAACATATTTTTTGAAATAGCGTAGAATTCATAATTTTATTCAAAATTAGATTTTCATTACATATTTGCATTAAACCAATTAAATTTCATTTCCCGAGTCTTATAAACATCTTTTAATTTTTCTTTTAATTAAAATCAAATAGAATTTAAACATTAATTAAACCAACTAAATTTTATTTTTGAGTTTTTTTAAACATCTTTTAATTTTTCTTTTAATTAAAATAAAAAAAAAAAATGAATTGATAAAATAACAAAATTTCATTTTTTATAAACAATTTTCAGTTTTTCTTTTTTAGTTAAAATAAATAGAATTTTAAAAAGAAATAAAACAACTCAATTTCATTCTAGAGTCTTTCAATTTTTCTTTTAATTGAACTACATAGTATTTAGAAATAAATTAAAACGACATAATTTGATTCCAAAGTCTTATAACTTGCAATTTTTCTTTTACTTACACCAAATAGAATTTTAAAATGAGGGAAATTTGTGTTTGACAGACCTACAAGAACCACAAAGCAATTTGCGACAAATTCATGATCAATTGTATAGCTTTAATAACGATAGAAGATTTGTCTGTATAAAAAATGATGTTGCACAAAAATACATGTATAATCACCGGGTCATGATAAACTTTTAAAAAAACTATGTAAAAAAAATTAAACTGAATATAAAATACTATGGTCGACAGGATAAACATTAATTCTAAAAACACGAAGATCACTGGCTAAAATGGCTGGAAATTTGCTTGTTGGGGGATTCGAACCTGTGGAACAAATTGGATTTTGAACCGGACAAATAACTTCTAAGTTATTCGGGTGTCAATATAACAGTTGAGGGAGTTGGAAGATAATTTTTTAAGTCTTTAAAAATAAGATGATTTTTTTAGAAAGAAAAACATCTTGAAATTGCCCAAAAAGAAAGAAAAAGAAAGAAGTAGAAAAAAGTATAAAAGGAGCACTAAAGCAATCCACCCGTCACCCCACAAAAACGCCAAGCATTGAAAGCCACCCACCCCCCGGCTTCCGAGAAAAGCCACGCATTGAGTAGAAAATAAAAAAATCTCTCATAAAAAAAATCATCTTCACTTGACAAATAATGGCAAGAATGTTGACAAGGTTCGCACGTTCTGAATTCATTGGACAACATTATGTAAATGTATCATCATCATCATCGTTATAATCATCCTCGTTATAATCATCATCATAATCATCGTTATAATCATCACCATTATAATCATCATCGTTATAATTATCATCATTATTATCATCATCATCATCATGATCGTTATAATCATCATCATCATAATCACCATAATCATTATAATAGTCATTATTAAAATCATTGCCTTCATCCTCATTATCATCATTATAACCATCACCACCACCATCATCATTATAATTATCATTACCATCATAATCATCATCATTGATTCTTTATATTCTATAACTAAAATAAATAAATGAAACGTACAATAGGTTCATCTTTGAATGTAGACCGAAAAAGTTCGGAAATACATACTAACTCTTGACCCCATCACAAAGGATTTTGTGAGTAAACAAGAAAAAAATTCAACGAAAGATCGTAAAAAGAAGAATTAAAATCATCTTCAACACAACATGCATGAATTTCATCTGTGGATCTAATGAAATTTTTTTTTTCTAATTTAAACTAATTACCACTAGAAAAACAAACACATCAAAACAATAAAACTAATATATATATTTCGGTATGATGACCGCGCAGGCGAGAAACTGGTAGTCACCAAAGGCCGTTGACTCCATTTTTATGCTTATCTACTATACACACTCTATCACTGATATAGATCACTCTATAAATATATGCAATCTTACTCTACAGATTAATATAAAATAATTTTGTAAATGATGTTAATAGTGATCGACCTATTAATGCACCCTTGCTCGAATTGACAGTAAGAGTGCTCGATAGAGTGTGTAAAAAGTAAAAGATAAAAATCCAAACCAGGAAACGCTCTGAAGATCGTACAAGCGTAAAATTGACAATGACCAGCGGCCACCGTTTCCTGGTTTGGATTTTACCTTTTACTTTTTACTATATTAGTTAAGCGTAGACACGGAGTCAACGGCCTTTGTTAATAAATATATTTTGGATAGGCTTTCTGGGCTAAGAAAACTTTGTAAGTAGAAAAATTAACGTTTTTTGTTACTGGATGAGCAACGACCAAGTTCCTATAATCTTGAACATTAAGAAACACACTGTGTAAAACAGTAAAATAAATAAGTTAATAAAAAAATAAATAAATATATAAATAAATACCCTCCCCTCATAAAACAAAACAAAACAAAACAAAAATAATATTTTAAATGAATAATTGATCCTTCAAATAAATATGTCGGTGTTTAATCCCAAGATGGCCGCTCCTAATGATTTTCTTTTTCGTGATATTTGGATGAAGAGGCATTTTTCAGTCTTATTGTTTTCGGGTTTATTTTTCCTTTTTCATCGCTCGAGTTATGACGTACTTTGGTGTTTTTTTTATTTGTTTTGTTTTATTTGCGCCCTGGGCTATCAATTCGACTTGCTTTTATATCGTGCCATATTTGTAATTTCCTACATCAAAGTAACGCCAACCAATCAATGTTCGATATTTGTTTGACGTCACTAAGCCGGGCTCAGTGTTCGGCCAACCAAAGTCTGAGTTTTTATGAGTATATGTTTTCGTGGGTGTTTTTTCTTTTTTCGTTTGGGTGGACTTTTTTTCTTTTTTAAAAAAAATTCTACACTTACCTCTTGTCGATTTGTCCACTTTAGTTTTTTGTTTATTTATTTATCTATTTATACTAGTTAAGTGTAGACACGGAGTCAACGGGGATCGGCAACTGTCAGTTTCTCGCTTTTTGACCTGACGAAC
>JAUZSX010321317.1:0-44684 GCA_034780655.1 Idiosepius hallami | reverse complement strand
CCGTACCAGGCTGGTCGGCATTTGGTGACATGATCAGTCGAATGCATTGCGCATTTGAACTGAAGGACCTCCCCATCAACTACCCCTTCCCTCACACCAACCGACCGGCGGGTATAAAAACGTCCTCATGTAGAGTTACCTCCTAGAGTGAAGACCGGGAGTCTCAGAGTAATCTGAGATTGCTAAAAACTCTATAACTACAGGAAGACTCCGAGCCCGAACGGGTGAAGAGGACTCCCTGCTCAACAACAATAACAACAACAGTAGCAGCTCTGTGCTTTCTTTGGAAAGACCTTTCTCATAGTCTGCTCGGCATGAAGTATTTTCTTTCACAACTAAAATGCCCCCCCCCAATGGAAATCATCCTCTACAACAACTTTTGTCTCCCTTACATCAAAGCCAGGATTTCAAAAAGCCTGTAAAAAAATTTTATTGAACTTGAAGTTATAAAAACTAAATATCTTTCAGCTTGATTTACATTAACCCTAATATTTCAGTTCATAATTTTAATTGAACCCAAAGTATGAGAAGTGTAACAAAAGGTTCTTATGTTATAATCCAAATAAAAAGGGTTATATTGTGACTTTACATCAATAAATTGTGAGCCTGAAAAAGTAATTTCATAGATTATCTAAAATCTCTTTTAAAATATCAAATTCAAAGTTGAATGTCCATTAAAATAAAGAATAAAGTTTCTGTAAGGATCAAAGAATTCATTGAACGCTAATAAAAAGACAAAGAAAATAGTTTTAAAATACAGTAAATCGGTTTTGAAGATGAAAAACAATATTGAAAAATACATTAATGAGAGATAAGGGAGAGAGGGAAAGGAAGTTACAAGAGAGAAAGAAAGTTACAATTAAAATTATTTCTTCTTGTCATTTTGGAAATATTAAAACTTTCAAATCTTGATGGTTTGCTAATTATATTAGAATAGAATGTTTAAAATATTCCTTGTGTAAAATCCAATTATAATGTGTGTGTGTGTGTGTGTGTATATATATATGTGTGTGTGTGTGTGTGTGTGTATGCGTGTGCTACATATGAATTGAGCCTAGGTTTAAGTAAAAAGAAGAATTTTCTTTTGCAAATATTTTCTTTATTCTCCTGAAGATTTGAGGGAATTACAATTTTCGGGATTAGATATTTACAATATGCAAGGTCAGATTAACACAGAAGAACAGAAAGAGTGTTGGGGAAAGAAGGGATTGAATAAAGGGTCTGGTACAAACAGAAATAACTTGTGAGTCTATAGTAAGAATACAGACAAAGTTTAAATAGTTCAGATTGATCAAAAGATCGATTACATAGAAATAATTACAAAATTATAAGAAAATTGAAGGCAGACTTCCAATCTCCCATGTATTCCATTCTTATCAATATATACTTTAAGGAAACTCAAACATGAATGTTGTTTGTTGTTTCAATTTAAGAATCTCTTGCAATATTTATTGGTAGAATAGCATTTCTGGAACTAAACAAGAAAAAAAAAATCATTAGAATTAAAAAAAAGAAAGAAAGAAAGAAAAATGATTAACCAAATTTCTTTCTTTTATTTACATTCACCATTTTTCTGATTGGGGCAAGTTAAAACACGTCTAATGGGCCGATATATCAGCCTAAGAAATCTAAGCCAAAAATAGACACACCAAAATGTCCACCCTAATATGGTCCTATAATAGAATAGCTCTGAGTGACTAGTTGTTAATTTTGTTAAGTCAGGGTCTAAAGATTAAGGCTGAAATATTGGTGTTAATGTGTCTTCTTTTGCCTTAAATTGCCAGGGGGCGATATATTGGATCTTTAGGGTTTAAAGGGTTAAGGAAATGAATTTCCCAGATGAGTAAAAATAACTCTTCATCAAACAAACAACATTCAATTAGTAAAGAATGGAAGTAAAATTCAATCTCTTTTACAATGAATTAAATTTCATTTCTTTCTATTGTTTTTATCTTTATGACAAAAAAAAAGTTTAGTGAGCTTTTGAAATAAATTCCCTAGTTTTGATAAACACTTCAAGTGTAATGTTGATCCCCACCTAAAGCGAATATTACTTCTCAGCTAATTTTTAGTCTAGGGACATGAAATTTGATAAATAGGGTATTTAAACCTGTGGAACAAATTAGATTTTGTTTTGAACTGGATAAGGAGACAAACTTAAAAAATGGGATTGTTGCAGGCCTGTAGCAGCTACTGTGTTGTAGCTATTGTAGCTATCTTGGTGGTTAGTGAGATAATGTAACAGCAGTTTCCAAAAACAATTTTTGATGTACCAAAAACATTATGGCAGTTTTCTTGGAAACTACAAAAAACACAGATTAAAATTAGCACAAAAAGAGCATCAAAGCACTTCCCTAAGTATTTCTGGGTAAAAATTTTTAGTAAATTACTACTACAAGTTCAAAGACACTAAATTCCTAAAAAAGGAAGATCCAACTAAAATTTTATCTTCAATATATTTATATATAATTCAATATTTCCAGTTTATTATAAATAGGAGTGAACTCTAATGACCCTCTATTTTAGTGCCAGAGAATCAGGTCAAAAATAATACTACCCATACAAGATATAATCTGTTTAGGCCTCTTCTTCTCCTTAGTGTAGATATACCCCCTTGTATTTTAGTCAAAGAACTCGTTGCCTAAATCTTTTTCTCTTTCTCTCTCTCTTACCCCTCCCCCTCTCTCTCTCTCCCTGGTCAATCCTTGACCCACCAGAACCAAGAGAATTCAGTAGCCTCTAGCAGCCCAGCCAATAAGATACATTGGCCAATATGTAAAGGTAAGAAAAATAAAGATACACTTTTTAAAGGTTAATATTTGTATTCTCCTCTTCATTATTATTCAAACAAACATACAAATATTACAAATATTACAAAAGTTTTGATTTAATGAATCTATTTCAATCAAAAATGATCTTTGGATCAAGAAAACAATCTGCAGCACTAGTGACAGACTGGCCACTCTGGCATTTGCGCAATGCCCTGTTGGCTGGTAAGGCAGTTGGTGCCAGTAGAGAAAAAAAGAATCAAAAGTCAACTATTTGAAACAAGATTCCCTACTTTGTTATGCTTAGAAATATAATTTAGAAAGTTCTTAAAAATACCGGATGTTATAAGTGCATGATTTATCATGTGCTTATAAGATCCAATATGTTTAAGAACTTTCTAAATTATATTTCTAAGCAGAAGTCAATAAATAGCACATGAAAAGTTTGTTATATATGCAAAATTGTCATATGTAAAATATATCCTAGAACCTGTGAGTTTCTACTTTAGGCCTATTTTAGTGAGATGAGCCGCTCTGTAGATAATGCTCGGGCCATTTTAAAATTCCAGTCTGCCCCTGTGCAGCAAACAATAAATTTAGCACTCTTTCTCCTTCATCTTCTTCTTCTCACTTGGATGAACATACCATAAATTCAATACATTTTCTAAATGCATTGTTTTGAAAAACAAATTCATTAAGTAATATTGCAGGAAAATTAAAAACAACAAAACAAAGAACACTACAAAAACTATAAATTTATATTGGAAAGCAAAAATAGATGTCATCTACTTTGATAAAACTAAACGAATTGAAAAAAAGCTGACTAGCAAAAAAAAAAAAAAAAAAATAGAGAGAAGAACTGCATTTGTTTTGAATTCTAATCTTCCAAAAAAAAAACAATAAGAAACCAAATGAACCAATTCAGATAAAAAAAACAAAGAACAGAGCTAAAAAAGGCAACATTGTATTCCAAGCAAAAATGCATAGAACAAAGACCTGAGGAAAAAAATGCACAAAAAATTGCCAAGAAAAACTAATAAAAAATCTTTTGTTGTTTTCTTAACTTATTTTGGCAGATGTCTTTTTTTTTTCTTCTCTACAGCAATATGTATATATATTGGTCTACTTACATCAAAATTGATGCACAATGAAAGAGCCATTCTGAATGACACCATCAGCCAACAAACGGGGAGCGGGCTTCGATGAAAGGTATTGACTGCCACTTGTATACAACTGGCTGGCTCCTGCTACACCCTACTCTCCCAGTAACTATAAAGATAATAATAGTGTTGTCATTGTCAAAGACAACTCTATCAGATAAAGTGCCTGTCATGATGCAGTCACTAATCCTTGCAATTTTATTTTTACACTTCATAAGAATTGCATAAAGCACCATTGAAAAACAAGAACAAAATGAAGAGAAACAATTGGTTCTTATTTTAGTCAATTTTGTTGACCCAAAGCAGCAAGGTTTTAATTGCTTCTTAAATAATCTTTGACAATAAATTCACTGCATAGAATTTGCATAAACAACAACTTAAACAGTTTTCAAGATGTTGAAGTGATAATAAAATAATTCTTTCTGATTTTTTTCAAATAAATAAGGACTAAATCAAATTTGTAGCAATGAAGCTCATTTCTTCAAGAGAACATCAACTACATTTCTAGTTTTTATGCAATCGGATAAAAAACAAGAACAAAAAAAAAAATATATTTTTTGTTATAAATGAAAGAAATAATTTGGATATGTTTTTCTAAATTACAAAAGACACAAATAATTGGAAATGTTTGAGACCAATTATTAATTGTAATAAAACAACTTCATTATTCTAAAAAATGTATATCTTTTGCTTTTCTATTAATTATAGACATTAAACAGATTTATATTTGAGAAAAAACAAATTTTGTAGATATTTGTTAAATTTAGGTAAAGTAAATTAAATAAGAAAAAAAGATGTTTTTTTATAACCTAGTTAACCGATGTAGACATGGAATTAATGGCCTCTAAATCATGTAAAAGTTCTAAAAATAAAAAAATGAAATGATATTAAGTTCTATTTTACTCAGACTTAGCTTTGTTTGGCGCCAATCAATTTTGAATTCTTTTACTGATTCTCTTGACCGTGACATAATCTCCAAAAATGTTACCAGTACAAAATTAAAGTTTATATGAATAAAATCATAGTGCAAACATCAGATAGAATTTTTGCAAAATATTAAGTTGAAGATTGAAAGTTTATTTGAATCAACTTATTAAGCAATTATATAAGATTTTGGTTAAGGCGAACATTTCTGTAACTAGTTTTAAAAGTTTCAGTGAACAAATTTGGGTGATGATTCGAAGTTTCATTTTAACTCAATCCTAGATATTTGTTTTATATTTGTTTATTTTCTGTGATTAAAAAAATCCTTCAAGTTTTAGACTTAGAGACCTTTTTATTAATTTGAACATTGTAAGAATATATTTTTTGAGATTCAAATATTTGAGATAAATTTTAACAAACTATTAGAAGCATCATTTTTTCAAAATAGGATAATAACAAGGGAGCTAATTAGTCAGCTTCCTCACATTAAAATTAAAAACATAGATGACAACAACAAAATTTCAATGAAAAGTTTTTCAAGGGTTTCATTTGGAAAAATGGTAAAATATTTGTCAAAAGTTATTTTCAATTTCTAATTATATTTTGATGAGAGTTCTACAACCAAAATTATGGAAATGATTATTGATTACCATCTCAAAATCAAACTTGAAATTCAAGTAAAAATCTGTTCTAATTTCTTTTTTCTTATAACAACTACATAAGTTGGGTAGTGAGGGTGGAGCATTGGTAAAGGCTTGGGTTCTGAAATAATATTACTCAAGTTCAAATTCCAGTCAAAACCGCATTTACCTTAAATTACCTCGGGCATATAGATCTTGTTAACTTGGGAGAGTAACTCATGTAGGTGAGGGGCAATACTGATTACAAAAGCCCAGGGATATAACGAGCACAAAAAATGGCCTTGTGCCTAACTTAGGTTAGTGTTCGACCAAGTAAATGTAAATGACTACATAAGAAAAATGAAGAGAACTATTTTCACTTCCTTAACTCTATTGATGAATTTCATTTTTATAAAATCTGAAGAAAATATTCAAAAGATATAAAAACTTGTGGTTCCAATTAAATCAGGGAATTTTAGACAAAATTATTTAAAGTTAAAATACGTGATTTATAAATTTTGATATTAGTTTTTTTTACATAGTAAAAATTCCAGATTTTCATCAGACTTAAAAAAAAGCATAAAAATAATAAAAAAAGTGGGTTATAGTCGAGAAATGTACTAGTTTTTAAATGACTAAGTGCCTTGATATTCCGTTTTTATTCAGTCAAGTGAGTCCAAGCAAGTAAGATTAGGATCCAACTTAACTGTATCTTTCTCTTTCATTGTTCGATCCAAGTGATGAACTCATGATATACTCTTTCAAGTAAATTAAGGCTTCTTTAAAATTCATGAAAACTTAACGACATGAATGACCTTTACAACCAAAATAAATTAAACAGAAAAATGTGAGTATGAAAAGTAATATGGTTAAGATTAAACTTAGAAAAGAAAAAAAATCTTAAAACTCCAAAAGAAAAAGACAAGGTATTCTAGTAAAAACTATAATAAATTTATAACTTCAAATGTTAAGGAAGAAGAAGAAAAAAATAATAAATAAATAAAAATAAAATTGATTCAAAGGTAGGCCACTCTCAAAATAAAACTTCACTAAAATGTTAAAACTTTTTAAAAATTTGCTACGCATTTTGGTTGGCTGAATATCATCCAATCAAAATGCGTTTAAACTCTCCATTCCTTACGTTTTGTTTTTTGGTCAAACACTTTTGAACACTAAATTTTTAAATAGTTTTTGTTTTAATTAACAAAAATTTAAAAAAATTATTTCAAAATATACATCATTATGTGACCTATGAACTGTAAAAATTGTTTGAAATTTGTAAGAGAAATGAGTGAAAAGGTAAGGTGCAAAGCAATTGGAAACAAGTAAAGGTAAAAACATTTTATTCAAACAATACCGTGTTTAAATGATAAATGAATAGACAAACCATAAAGAAACTGTTTTCTTTACAAACAAATAAAATGCTTACTGCCCCCTTTTTTTGCCACTGTTGTTGCATAATATCTGAATTTCTATTCCATGAAAATCAGAATAAACTTTTCAATTAAACTAAATGCACTTAGAAATCCTTAAAATCTGAATTAGGACAAAAAGTCTTTGGGTTTCCAGTTTTTAGACTTTTATCCTCATTTTGATTGTTAACATCAACTCGAAGAGTATCTCATCTAAGTAAAGGGCAACACTGATTGCAAAAGCCCAGGAAGAGAAAGGCCTGTTGGGTAGGTAGGTCTTGATGTATGAAGAACCCAGCAGCCTGATGCAACATGCATCACGGCAAACTGCATGTCTCATTCGTCTTTGATTCGCGGTGAAAGCGGTATAGGCCAAAGTGAGTGTGTGTGGCCGTTGCACCAATACGACCACCCAAAACAACATTTACAGGAAAGGGCCCTCTATCGCCTTCTCCCCTCTCATTGAATAAAAAATACCCCGTATTCCAACATGAGTGGGAGCCAAGAAGAGAAGTAATGACTATTTTCATAAAAATCATAATAATTTGATTAAAAACCGTTTAAAAAGCTTATTTTGTTTGAATTGTTTTATTTAGGTCATAACTCAATATTAGAAAATATTTCAGAAGGTAAAATTACCACCACCCCAAACATTTTTTTAAGTGAATGCTAATCACTCTAGAAGAATACGATGTACATGAGAACACACAAGTTTGAAAATTCTGGCCTTCTACTACTTTTGACAATACTCAGATTTTTTAAAAACATTATTGTTTATTATTATTATTATTATTATTATTAATAATAATAATAAAAAATAATGTTTTTAGAAATAAGCAAATCAAAACTGAAAATTATGATGGAAATTTAATGTAAGATTTCTGAGTCTTCAACAAATGTCAGTAAAAGTCAAATGACAGGACAAATAAAAAAAAAAGGTTTAAAACAAATCCAAAAGTATTTTGTATTGATAAACTAAAAGTCTGATTGGTTTCCATTCAATGTGAAATCAAAGTTCATTGTGTCTAAATGACAGTGAATATTTAAAGAAGCATAACAAGCTTTCTTTGCAATAAATCTGTTCCATCACTTGATTAAGAAAATCATTGAAAGTTGAAGAATGGAAATTAATGTTAAAGTAATTGAAACAAATTTTCAAAAAGCTACTTTTTTGGTAAGTTTCAATTACTTTCACTTTAATTTCATTCTTCAATCTAATCCCTTCATAATAGCTTGTTTGTTTTATGGCATATCAACCTTTTTTAGATCATTTAACACCGAGAACCATCATTTTTATGTATACACACTTAGATTTTTTTCTAACAACACAATGTTAACTATTTAATCCATAGTGGGAGGGAATGCAGGGTTTCATACCTTTCCCAAGGGTATTAGTCCAATTATAAACACAAATGGAACGACTGGTATTCAAACTCGCATACCAGTATTCCGAAGTTTAACTGCCTACCCATTAAGCCAAATCGACTTCCCACCTTCATTATAGAATGAGGAATAATTTTAATGACAAGTAAAAGGTATTAATTAACTTACGTGCTATCAATCGACGTTGTTGGAGAAGCATAGGTGACTTCCACCTGGGGGTTGGCAACTGTTTGAGAAGACTTTTTCCATTCATCCGATTTCTTTTGAGTGTTGATGGAGGAATAAGGGCTTTTATAGGAAGAATCCTCCACGGCTTTGGCCGATTGCTGTGTGTTACCAACGGCCTGGAGCGAGCCCTCTCCACCACCACCATAAGTGTTAACGTGGTTCAGCTGAAAGTTTACACAACGTGAATCCTGCCGATTTGAGTGTTGGACGACTCGCCCGTGGGTGTCCAGGGTACAACCCTCAGGAATGTTAGAGTTTTCTGGGGTCGTCTCTACACTCGTGGAAATAAAGTCAATGTCATGATTTTCAGCTCTCGGACTTTGCTGGCCATCCTCGATGGCCGCTTGGAAACTGAGACTACGATTTCGCGTCAGGGGAACCGTTTCATTCTGACGATGCTGGTTGGCCGGTGCATGAGTGCCGACAGCGGCCACAAAACTAGGGTTTCTTCTTATCAATTCGACATCGTCATTTCCTGCCTGCAAAGGGTTATTGTTGTTGTTGCTGCCAGCGCTGGCTTGACTCTCAATCGCTGCTCTAAAGCTTGGGCTTCTCTGTCGTGGCAAAGAAAGGTTGCTCTCTGGATTGCTTTCCATGCTTTGAGATGTCGTCTGGCTGTCGCTTTCAAATCTGTGGGAACTGCGAATGAAATTCCTTCGTTTCTTCTGGCCATCTTGGCTTCGAGAACTGCTCGAACAAAAGTCTACATCAATGACCCCACTGGTGCTTGAACTGTTGGAAGAGTTCAGATGACCGTAATGTAAATGGCAGCCTAAACGACCCCCAGGTTGAGCAGCATTTGCAATGAGATTCGATTCCTCATCCAAAGCCGGGCATGAAATTGCATGGTTTCGATTGTAAGTTTCTGAACTGACCAATTGACTTCTCAAAGTTTCGATTGTTTTGTTGTTTTTGTGAATCAATGAAGCAGAATCAAAAAGGTCGATCGTCAAAGCATCTGACAATAAAAAAATGGAAGAAGAATAAGAAGAACAATCAAGAAATTTGGAAATATTTTCGCACTTTTGATGAACAAGCAAATGGAGAAATCTGGCCGAACCCTAAACCCTTACCCCTAACCCTAGCCAATCAAATTGCTGTCTTACAACCGATGCAAAATCCCCGAGCAAAAAAAAACATTTCTCCATTTGCTTGTTCTGCAAAAGCGCCAATATTTTAATACAAATAAAAATAAACCAACAATCTTTTTTCATACCAAAATTTCCATTATTAAATCTAAACATTGATATTCCTAATATTATTCAAATATTAATGGATGAAGCAGTAAACAGAATTATATCTTTAAATTAATATTAATATAAATAATCTTAATCAATACAATGGTTTTATGTTCAACTTGGTCATTTAATGCTACAAAAACCAACATAAAAAAATTTAAGCATTTGTTTCAAGGGCCTTTTGGTCCCCCAAAAATATTTAATGCTTTTTAAACTGTTCTAATGGAATGACTCAACACACTTCTATATAATACAATCGTACATTAAAAAGTGTGGAAAGATGTCAAGAGAACCCCAACACTCGCCTGTGTCCTCCCTTTGTAAAAACCCTTGGATTGAACTCTAATGAAGGTCTTGAGTTATGATTATCAAATAAAGATATTATATTTACTTGGCCGAGCACCAACCTTAAGTTAGGCACAAGGCCAATTTTATGTGCCAATTATACTCCTGGGCTTTTGTAATCAGTGTTGCCCATCATCTAGATGAGTTACTCTCCCGAGTTAACAAACCCCATCTGGCCAAGGCAACTTAAGGTAAAGGCAATGGTTATTTATTTGGATTTGAACTTGTGCAATACGATTCCAGAGCCCAGGCTTTTACCAATGCTCCACCTTTGAAGCCCATCAATTTTTCAAATTAATAAGATATATCGAAAACCAAAAGAACAAATACATACCAACAAGGGGTGTAGGTGGTGGTGTAGTCTGACATGAACAAGAAGCACTTCGATTTGGCAGTGAATGCGATAATCGGCCAGAAGTCTAACAAAACAAGAAACATTTCAGATAAAAACATATGCAACTCAGCAATTTTGCAAGGTTAATTAAAACATGAACAAGTGAAGCATGCGTGGTTCCTCATGAATGCACAGTGCATGGAGTATAAATTAAAAAAAAGACATACATAATGATATTTTGGACAGAAATGTTAAATAGCCCCCAAAAAGGGTGTTTTAACCATAAAAATACCCTAGGGGATGCAAACCAGACTGTTGTCACATTCAGAAATACTGAATTTACATTTGGCACAATTACCTCCACATTTTGGTCAAGTTTTAGAAAAATCTAATCGATGAATCAAACATTATGGGGCAAAAAGTATCATTTTTGACCCATTTCAGGCCCCTGGGGATGCAACGACAATTTTCGTAAAAAAAATATTGCTATGCACATCTACATATAAAAATACAACTTTTTGCAAAATTTCAGAAAAAAAGTAATGGACGGTTATCCAGCAATAGTCCGGACGCACGCACGCCACTGAAAACAATGGTCCCTCTTCAATAAATTGGGGTCCAAAATAGAACAATAAACATAGATTTTCTTAATTTTGCTGCCAAAAATTTACTAAGAAAGGTTTTTATTGCTTTCCCCTGCTCTCGGCATTTCTTTCAAATGCTATTCCCACCATCGTTTATGTTCTTTCATGGCAGACAACAGTATGCAGTTACAGAGAGAGAGCAGTTCTGTATAGTCAGCAGCTTTGCAACCCTTTTTCTTTCTCAACCAAACAAGCAAAATACAGAAGAGAATAATAAGAACTTATTGTTGTCAGTCCAAACACTAGATAGAGGTCGTAGGTCAATCAAATTATTAATTAATTCTAAGTGATTAACAGAAGTGACCGAATCATGAAAGCCTAAAAAGTAAAATTCAAAGTAGATTTAGATACCATTTTGATTGTATTAATATAATAAAGGCCATGATAAGTTAAGGATAAAGTTTTTCCAAACTTTTGCTTTTTTTTTTTTTAGAAAAGTCATGATTTAACTCTTACCTAAATTTTGACAGAGAAATGTAATAAACTCAATGAAAAAAAATAAAGATTTTTAACAAATTCTTTTTTCTTATCTTTATTTTCCTCTTCAAATAAAACAATTAAAAACTATGTTTTTAAGATTGACATTTAAATGATGAAACATTTTTAATCTTTTATTTATGTTTAAGTAAAACATTGAAGTAGTCTTTCAGAGGTTGCCAGTTCAAATCTAACTGCACCCACCCAATAAGAACTATATTGGTTTGCTATTTATCTATTTGATGTTTTTGTTTAGTAGAGATCGGTATGGACAGATTTTTTTCTTTTATTTCTTTCAAGTATTTTATAATTTGTTGGGCTTTTATTTTTTGGAAAAAACTTTGTTGCTCTAAAATGTTTTCTTCAAACGTTTTTTGTACTTTTTACATTCTATTAAAATGTGTTTTACTGTTTTCTGATGGTTGTGCATATTTAGGTGCCTCTGTAGCTTCTGTCATGTAGGAGTGGCTCAGTTTTGTGTGTCGAATTTGGATTCTATTTAGTCTGATCTCCTCATGTTATTTTTTAATGTTTTTTAGGTTTTCTTTTTGAATTTTTGCTTAGTGTTTGTTTAACTTGTTTTTAATGTGTGTGTTCCACTTGGATTGTTATTATTATTGTGGTATTCCTTTTAATAGTTTGTTTGCTTTTTCATTTCTAAGACTATCAAAATGACTTGGTATCCAGGCGATAATAATTATTTTACTTTTTGGGGTTATTTTATTATATTTGGTGTTATTTGTGTGATTTAGGCCTGATGAGTTTTTAAGGTCGTGGTAGAGAATGAAGAGTCAGTATATATATAATCATAAAACAAAGAATTTTGTTTATTGTTGTTTTTGATAAATTGAGTGTTGTTTATTTTTTGGTTTTAATTTAACCAATGTTAAACCAATGTTTGGTTTATTTAATTTCCATGTTGGTTAGTTGTTTGTTTTATTTATGACTATGTTAGGATTTTTCTGGATTTAGGATATTACTTCTTTAATAATCCCAAGGGGAAGCTATTAGGTTTGCGTGGATAGAAATTTGTGAATTGTGGGGTAAAGGATAAGTTTGGGGATTGCTTTGCAGTTTTATTTCATATTGTAGAGTTAGTTTATTTCTCATTTTAAGAGTTAAAAAGGATTCATGGGTCTCAATGTATCACAACTTTCCATTAGTAAGGCTTGACAGGCTTCAAAACAAAGGCCTTCAAACTTTGATAAAGTTTTCTTAGTTTTTTTAAAGTTGGATTTGCAAGTTGAATTGTATATAGGATGACTGTAGTCTAATTGTGATCAGATATGTTTATGGCATATTTGAAGCATTATATTCTAATATACTTTCCAGTTTAGTTTGAATATTATCTTTAAGATATTTAGTGCTTTTAAGCATTTTTGTTTTTGGTTGCTAATGTGTATTTTAAAGAGTAGTTTAACAACCAAGGTAAGAATAGTAAGCTGGAAAATCTAAATAACAATAATTCTAAATCTTCATCTTCCAAATTGCAGAACAATAAAGAAAAGAGGTTTAAATTATAAAAAAGAAAAGAATTCAAGCCAACTTACTAAAGCTGCAAATACTGCTTGCTTTTTATGTAATTGTTGTTTAAGATCTTCAATCTCTTTGCAGATTTCATCCTTCCACAATTCTGTAGAACTTGAATGAGGACTTTCTACTTGCTGCTAGGAATAAAAATAAAAAGTTGCATAGAAAGTAAAATTAATTCATTTCTTTTGTTGATCCATTTTCTTTTTTTTAATACAAGTAAATAAAGTTGAAATTTTGGCTAAACTTATATTTTAAAAATTGTTAGGCTTAGAAAAAATAGAAAAAGATAAAGAAAGAAGTAACAACTTTCATGTCTTTAAATAAACTCTTGATTATCAACAAATATAATTTTTGTAATGATTTCATTGCATTGCTTGAATTAACTAATAAATTGAATTACATGTGAAAATGTGTAAATAAAGATTTATAATCATACAATGCATTTGAAATATAAAACTTTAATTTAAAATTTGACTTGTAATTCTAATCAATTTTGCCCTAATTAATATGAGAGAGAGAGAGAGAGAGAGAGAGGGGGGGTTTATCTAAAAGTGCTTTAGGATTTAACCAGACACATTCAATAATTGAGATAGATAATAATTAAGAACTGAAAAACTGAGAATTTTGATTGGGAAAAAAAAATCCATCTTAAAGAAATATTTCTGGAAACTTGTAGAAAATTTCCAGTGAAAATGTAAAAGATTAAACCTAAGTAATTTCCTCATTAAAATGATGATAAACAAGAGTTGGTTTTTGCAGAAGAATGAAGAGAAATTCTTACACCCAATTCAGAAGATTCAGCTTTGCCTTTGGGAAAATCTTCCGCTGCAGCTGATGGATTGGAATTCTTACATTGATGATTTTCAGATTTCGCTGCAAAAAACACAAACACATTTCTTTAAACATTTCACAAATGAAATAAAAAATTTTTGACACAAAAATTGAAATTTGAAAAAAAAGAGAGATTTTTGCTGAAAGTTTATAATCTGAAATATATATTGTTACTGCAAAACTAAAAACACAAGATAAGAATGAGAATAACGAGTTTTTTTAAGGTTGTTTTTTTTTCTGATGAGGATGTTTCTTTTCTAAAATAATTTAAGATTATAGTTAGAGTCCCTAAAAGGTTATCAGTTACTTTGTAAAACTGTTTGTGAATAAAGAGCCATTGATTTTTTTCATTATTGCAATTCTAACTTGGGTCTATAAATAAAGTTCAGTTCTGAAAAAATGTTTTTAGTTAGATTTACAAAGTTTCACATAAAATTTCTAGCTTGTGATTATATAAAAAAAGATTTTTATATTTCTTCAATGATGCACTTCATTCAGTCATGGTTAAATGAAATACAATAGTGGAATTTTCATACAAGAAATAGTTTATCACACACAAATGTGTTATTTTAAAGAATTATTGATTCAAGTTCATTTTTTTTTTAATTTTTAAATCTTTATTCTAATATTGTGTATTCTTTAATTATTAATTTGTTCAAATTCAGAATAAAAATGCGTCAATTAATTTCAAAAAAAGGTTAAATAAACAATAAAGAAGTATCAAGATTGATACTTCTAAAAAAAGACTTTTTTTTATAATAACTATATTAATAATTTAACCTGATCAAGTAAAAGTCAATGACTATTTTGTTTTAATGATCAATTATATAAACATTATACAGGGGAAAAAAACATGTAGATATATGATTTTATAGATAGTTCACCATCACAGCTTAACAAGGTGACTATTGGTGTGGGATAGATTAATTTTTAGGTAAAACTTCAGTTTCATCTCATTATGCTTCATAACTTTATGGGTTTATCTATTGTTTTAAAAGATACTAACTGTTTAGAAGATAGAAAATAAAAACTAAATATCAAGGAAGTATTTCTCAAAAATATCAATTTTGATATTGAACTTTGAAACAAGTTTTTTTTTCTTCTTTTTTTAAAATTTTATTTCTCTGAGATATTTTATAGATTTTGATAATAAAAAAAACTTTAAATGGATTCCTTTGCAAATCAAATTTTTTTTTAGAATATCTTTCATTAGAATAGCATAATTTTAATTGAGTGAGAAATGAATGGAGATTTATAAACTAAAACAGAAAATGGCAAATGGATTTTGTATTGCAAGAATGAATTAGAAAAAAAACAATAAGTAATCAATGAAACTTCAATTTGATTCTTGTTGAGCATAGGACAAGTGAAATCTTTTCAGGTAATTTCAAGTTTTTGATAAAAACAATAAATGTGACAAATGATGAGGACTTTATTACTTTCAGTAGGTTTTATCACATTCTAAAGAACACACACACACACACATATATATTTATATATATGTATAATATAAAAGAAATAGAAAATAAATTCCAACAACAATGTATGATAGAAAAATTATTGAAAAAACAAACCAAGAACAGAGTTAATGCCGGATTTAATGCATTTCGGAATGTTCCTTTGTTAGGGCACATTTATTATTTCTATATGTTGTGGTTGCTATATACACACATTTTTATTTATAAGTTGCTGCTAAATTCAAGTTTGAGTGTTTTTCTACAAACAGTAACCTATAATTTTTACCATTCAGGACCCTGAGGATTTATCTTCAGTCAAAAACCAAAGTGATTGATTGAGGGTTGAATTATTCTATTTTCATGTAAAAATGTTTTGAACCCATCAGTTAAAACCTTATTGACTTGTTCGATAACTAAGAGGAAAAAAAAATGTTTTAATGATTGTTGAAAAAGTTGTCTTCACTGTTTTTCTTGTTTGTTTTAAAGCAGTTAAATGAAATATGAAAAGAAAAAAAAAGCCAACTACAAAATCTGCTAAGTAGGACTAAAAAAAACAGGCATTATTGAAAAGAGAAGCACAAAACACATGGACAAAGTGGCTTTTTTGAAAGAAATACATGTTGAAATATTAAGAAAGCATTAAAAGAAAGAAAAGTGTTCAAGTCTAAAATTAGCAATTAAAATAAAAAAAATCTACATTAAGTAATATAGTAGAAGATTAAAAATATACTCAAACATCCTTTGCAATAAGCCAGATTTTATTGGAAAAAACCTAACAAAAT
The DNA here is from genome assembly GCA_034780655.1 of Idiosepius hallami. Lineage (NCBI taxonomy): Eukaryota > Metazoa > Mollusca > Cephalopoda > Idiosepiidae > Idiosepius > Idiosepius hallami. Next base: position 28,548 of record JAUZSX010321317.1, on the reverse strand, counting down.
AGAAAAGTTCCAAAATTTAAATTATCATCATCATCATCATTATAATAACAATAATAACAATAATAATCACACACACAAGAAAAAAAAACTTACATTCAGCCTTCTGACATTTTTCTGAAATTGCCAAGTTTGTCCTGTAATAAAAAAAATTTGAAAAATACAAAATCAGGCAAAAAAATAAAAATAAAATAACTACAACTAAAGATGAAAACATCTAACTAAAAATAATTCTAAGATTATAGTTAGAGTCCCTAAAAGGTTATCAGTTACTTTGTAAAACTGTTTGTGAATAAAGAGCCATTGATTTTTTTTTATTATTGCAATTCTAACTTGGGTCTATAAATAAAGTTCTGAAAAAATGTTTTTAGTTAGATTTACAAAGTTTCACATAAAATTTCTAGCTTGTGATTATGAAAAAAGATTTTCAAATCTACTCAACATAATTAAAACCCATTTTTATTTGATTCCCATTTTATTTCAGTCGAATGAATTCATAAATAAATAAAGCTACACATTATCCAAACATTTCTAATCATCATAAATTTGAATTTAAATTTGAATAAATATCTTTAATAATTCACTAATTTGTTTTACAGCATGATGTGCAACAAATTCAAATCCATAACAATTACATTAAATAATTTTTTTGAATGTATGCAAACTAGACTTAAATCACTCAGTTTATTTTAGAATTTCTATCAGAAATATATACAAATCCAATTTATAATTTACTTATTTAAACTGTTTAAAATGATTGTTCACAAAATTATCTAAAATTCTTTATTTCAATCCATTTTTCTATATAAATATAAAATTGAAATCAATAACATTATATTTTATATTATATTTAAGTAGTGGGTAGCGACAGTGGAGCATTGGTAAAAGCTTTGGCTCTGGAATCATATTATGCGAGTTCTAATCCCAGTCAAAACAATTGCATTCACTTTTGTTACCTCGGGCAGATGGAGCTCGTTAACTCGGGAGAGTAACTCATCTAGGTGAAGGGTAGCACCAAATTAAATAAAAAAAAGCCCAGGTATATTGGGCATGTTAAAATGGCTTTGTGCCTAACTTGGTTTGGTGCTCGACCAAGTAAATATGATATTTTATATTAAATTTTATTTAACGTAAATATTTTAAGGTATTTTTTTTTAAATTTCACATTAGAATATTATTTGTAACAAAAATATTTTTCATTTTACTTAATTGCGCTTAACACAAAAATGTATAGAAAAACAAGTTCAATTTAATTATTTAGAAAATATTCTATGCAATACAGACAACCAAGAAGTAAAGTTATTTTTAAGAAGTTTTTCAAAATCCTTTTAAGAATGACATTAACAGAAAAGTTAATTTTTCTGTGCTAATTTTCATTTGAAAAGCTTTAGATAACATGATTCCAATCCAAATTTGATTAAAAATTTCCTAAACACAAATTATTTTTAAAGATTTTTCCTCTGCCAATGTGTCACTCCTTTTTTACTCCAAACTTATTCTTCACTTGGAGTTTCTCATTCTTTATGCATATTAAAAAACAAACCTAACCATAGGTCTTTAATATAGAATTCTTTGTTTTTATGAAATCAAATTCACTCATGTTTTGAATAAAAAGCAAAAATGAAATCTATTGAAATAACATTAAATTTATTCCTAAAAGAAACGTTCAATTTTTGGAAATAACTGAAGCCCTTATAAATATGGGAAATGTCTAAGATTTTTTTGGTTTAAGCAACTGGCCTGAAAACTAGACTTTATTTCAATTTTTAACATCAACAAAATATTTAAATAAAGAAAATGACACATGCATAATAAACAAAAGCCAATCACATTCAAAACTAAAATTGCAAAAAAGCAGATTTTATTCCAATCAAATTCATGCTTCATTTTTGCAAGCAATGAAAACAAAATATACAACATGCCTACACAATGCTAGATGAGAGAAAAATATATATAACATATATAAAGTATCAACAAGTTCATTCCCATTCATCATTTTTAAATGACAAACATTCCAAATCAATCTAACATTATTTTCAAACCATAATGAAACAATGCTTTATATTAGAAAATTGTATGTTTATCTTTATCAATAAGGTTTTAAGGAAAAACATCTCAAAACAATCTTATATAAGTCCTTTAGAAAGTTTGCAATAAAATTGCAAAACCAATTCATAATATTTAGAATTGCATAATTAATTTTCACTAACAATCAAGTTTGGACATCATTTTAAGAAACTTTTATTCCAATTCACGCACGCGCGTGTGTATGTGTGTGTGTGTGTGATATGAACTTTTACTTCATTTCACTAAACATTAAAAAAAAACTTTATGTCCAGAAAAATATCAACTTTTTTTTGTGTGTTTGTTTTTTATGTCATAAATTTGCATTAAAAAAATGAGAGTTATTCCATAAATAAAATCAGTTGTATTTTTCAGTATAAAGACTTTTAATACAGATAAAAGCTTACTATTTTTTTTTTTTTATATAGTCTCCCAGAAGTATCTCACACATTTTCAATTTGTGCCCAAGCAACATAGAAATCTTTAGACTGATGGTCACAACACTTTTGACTTCATTGGCATTTTTAAATTTCAGGGCTCACATGATTGCTTTGAAGGTATCAAACAAGAGAAAGTCTGAGGGAGCAAGGTCTGGCCTATAAAAGGCATGAGGGATCAGTTGTTAGCTCATCTCATTGTTGGAAAAAAAATTCCTTTGGTTTTGGCGAGCGATTGCCTAAACTTAAAAATATTTTCAACTGTGCAGTGTTGAATTTTCTGGAAAGATTTAAAACGTTTTTGATTTAAAAGGATTTGATAAAAAGACAAGAAAAATAGAATGAAATTCAATTCTGCTTGTTACACACTGGAGCTCAAAATTCATTCCTGGGCGACTCAAGAAATGACGCGATTAATTGAGAAAAAGAAAAAGCATTTATGGAGAATTGGCTGAAAACAAGATTTAAAAAAAAAGAAAAACATTTAGAATCAAAATTTACAAAGAATTTGAGAGGAAAACATTTAAAAAAAAAAAAGAAGAATTTTTTAAAAGATTTGCAACCTTTAAAAAAAAAAGACGTTTGTTAAAAATCCCAGATTCAAAACAGATTGCTATAGAATCAACAATGTGAAGCACAGGAACATTATTATATGGGGATATGCATAAATCTGTGGTGAGCAACCGCCTGCTGTATGTGACCAGTTTTTGGATGTCATTAGAACTGGTCACATACAACAGGATCATTGATTGTATTTTATATTATATTTAAGTAGCGGGTAGCGACGGTGGAGCATTGGTAAAAGCTCGGGCTCTGGAATCGTATTATGCGAGTTCAAATCCCAGTCAAACCATTGCATTCACTTTAGTTGCCTCGGGCAGATGGTGCTCGTTAACTCAGGAGAGTAACTCATCTAGGTGAAGAGTAGCACCAAATCTAATGTCTGATAAGAGAATCCCTGATGAACCAGTGAATCCAACATTATTGGAGAAGTCAAAGGTCACTTCTTTCAGAAAAACCACATCCAATCAATTAAACAAAACAAATCTTAGGCTTTTACAAAATCTGTTTATTTCATTCCACAAGTTTTAAAGAAGTTTTTGAAGGATAATCAACAGCTTGAAAGATGTTAAATATACTTTAAAAAATAATCTGTCCTTTCTATGCAGAGATGTTCCTTTGTTTTGACCTCACCAAAAAGGTTACATATTCTTTATGTAAACAAATAATTCATATGTGTAACCCCATCTGCAACCACCACTAACAAGATTACACACAAATAAATAAATTCAGAATTATTAGCAATAAAGTTTTTTTTTTTAGTTAAACAGCAATATTTAAAATGAAAATTTATAACTTTTGATGATAAGATAAAAAAGTGAAAGAAATGACATGAAATTAATTGGCATTTTAATATTGCTTATCTTTAAAGTTAAAAAAAAAAAACTTAATTTGTTTAACTGGACAAAGTATATGTGTGTGTGTCTTTATATTAAATGGAATGTATATTCAGACATAATTATGAATGAATAAACCATATTCTATTTTAAATAGGGTTCAATTTTGGATGAGTTGCACAGATCTAATGAAATAGATCTATATGCAAATTTCCATAATATTAATGATATCAATTTAAAATAGTTAAGATGGTTTATTCAGTCATTATATATCTATATATATCTATATATATATAATCTGTAGATTAAGGTTGTCTATATTTATAGTTAAAGTGCTCAATAACAGTAATAGAGCATGTATTGTAAATAAGCGTAGACACAGAGTCAACGGCTCTCAGTGACTTAATTTCTCGCCTGAGCACTCATCAGGTATCATCTGATTACTGCACAGGTGAGAAACTGACAGTCACCATATCTTTCTTATCTAATATATATATATATATATATATATATATATTAGAAGTTATAGTAAAAAGCCATGGAATCCAATTTATGAATTGTTGCATTATAGTCAGGCTTTTTAGTAATATTTAACCTTTTTATACAATGCTTCCAACACAGTAAATACCCGTTATATAAGTGGGAGTGTGTCTATATATTATTTTAAAAGATGAAATGGATTCAGCAGGAATTTTTTGGTTTTATTTGTTGTTGTTGTTGGCAAGTGTCTGTCGTAACTGACAATGCTATAGAGTTTGAACTATGCCATCTTATGACCAATGATAGACCACTAGCCCTGGGCGCTGTGTGGCCAGGTGGTGTGTCTACTGCCTATTCTGCACCTCCCATAAGAGTGGTGGTATCTCAGGTACGATCAGACCCGACAACATCAGCGCGGGTGACAAGCCGAACGTTTGCTAGCTAACGTGAAAAAATGAGTTAAAGCTCTGATCTCCACCAGGACTGTTAAGCTTGCTTGGTTGGTCCTTGTATTGACCAAGGGCTTCTCTCACCTGAACTCTCCCCGCATCAGAGGAAAGCACATGCCAGTCGGTCTGAGAGACAGAGAACATGTGCAGGGGCTGCTACAAAAGAAATCTATGATTATATCAAGTGCCTCAAATTCCAAAACCAATCATTCGTAAACCCATCTTTTAAATAGACTTTATAGATGTGTAATCGTTTACAATAATAAACATTAAATAATTAACAAAACCAAATTATAAAATTTAAATTTTGTTAATTATGTAGACAATCTTTTGGACTTTTTAGTCACAGATTTTAATGAGAAAATATTTGAGATGAAAGAATTTCATATTAATTTAAAAATCTAAAATAACATATATACCAATGAAAATATTCTCAAAATATCTTTTCCTCTTGTTCTATATTAAAACCACTCATGACAGGCAGCTTGCATGTTTTTTTTTAAGTTAATCTTTAAGTTAATAATATGTGTTAAATATATAGTGTTAAATATATGTTAAACAAATCAATAAATCTTACAAAACATGAAAACAGGAAAAATTGCTCCAGTTTTTTCTTAGAAAGTTTGGATTTTTGTAAATAGAGAATAGTTTTTTTTTGTTTAGGCGTCCGAAACTTATAAAACTCTACCAAAACAAGTGAAAAATCAAGGACGAAATATTTTCTTTATAATTTTTCACTGATTCATAACAAAATATCTTTATGTGCCTGAAAGTCACTCAGAAGTAGAAAAATTTAACAGAAAAAAATGTTATCTCCTAATTACAATGAAATAAACTTTTTCAAAACTATAGCCATTGTATAATTGATAAAGTATTTATTTTTAATAAAAGAATTCTTCTTGCCACTTTATACATACTGAGGTTTTTTTTAAACTACATTAAAGATGAACTATAAACAAAACACCAAAATTACTTCCATAAAAAAAATTTTTCCCAAAAATTCAAATTTATATTACTTATTTTTAACATCTAAAAAAATTTTTTTTTAAAATTTGATTTATGAATAAAAAAAAATATTTCCTATAAAAGTGGTTAGAATAAACAAGCTTTCACGAAATAAAAAATGAAATGTTATGAAAACTGAAGCAACAGGCAATAAGAAATATTCCCCCAAAGACAACAAATGCTAAGGTCAGTTGTGACTAGTTTAATGTTATTTTTTATATTAGTTTATTGATATCAATAATTTCGTGATAATCTCAATAACAGGCAAAACGAATTGAACAACAAACACCTGTGAAATCAAAATAACCTTGAACTTTGAAAAATTGTCTTAGGGTATCAGGTTACAAGGATGAGGTGCCTGCGATGTTAACTTGATCTAAAATCAAATAGAACTGCAGACCCAAAAAAAAAAAAAAAAGAGGGAAGAACTGACCTAGTCTTTGATTTCTTGCCAAATAACCTTGATAACATCTTCAAAAATCAACACTTCTTCAGCCATGTCACAGGCTGAAGAAAACTCCTTTCATTTTAGGAAGGGTCCTAAGTCATCAAGTTCAGATTTGTCAAAAACAGTCAGATTCAATTAAAGAAAGCCATGAAAGCTGGTGGGTAAATCCATATGGAGAGCAACACTAGTAGTATTAGTATTGTTATTATTATTATTTTATTGTTTTGTTTGTTTTTTACTTTCTCTTGGTGTTTCTCTTTTTAGCATGAGTAGAAACACTAGTCAGTCTTTGTATGATTCATGGTCATAGCATTTTTATAATCAGTGACAAGCATAAAATGACAATAATAATAATAATGATAATAGAGAGTTGGTGTTGCTACCTGTAAATCAAACAAGCAGTAAAACAAGTCTAAAATAATGATGACGTAAATCTTAAGGCCCCACAACTATCTGTACGCTAGGGTCGTCATTCTATGTTAAAATCCATATGTGCATCCAGCATGCCGAGAATGAAAGAATGAATGAATGAAAGAAAGAAAGAAAGAAAGAAAGAGATAAAGCAGCCAAATCAGAATCACTTGTTATTTCTTTCTTTCTTCCTCTTCCCCCCCCCATTGCGTGAGTGTCAATGCATACATGCATTTCTCAACATCCTAATAATCAATAGCAAACCAACCTCATTTGCCACTAGAAACAACATAAACAAGATCAGCATTTGTTCCGTTCATCTCAATCCTTCCAAGAATACAATGAGAGAAAACTACTAAACAAAAGAACTTGCCGCCTTCTTCTTCTACCTGCTACCGACAAGAGCTGGAAAGAGGAACAAATAAAGCAGTGTAGCAGCAGGCACGCAAGCAACACATCACAAGGAAATCCAATAAATCAAATTCAATAGAATTACTATGTTTAACGTTGGTTTGGCAATATTTTTTCTTTCATTAAAATCAAATTCTTATTTATTTAATTTAAATTCATAAAGAAAAAATAAATAGGACAACAACACAAATCTAAAAAAAGGTTGCCTTATTCTTTTATCATTCTTTTTTAACATTACCTTATAAAAAAAACTTTGTAAGAATTAAAACATAGACAATGTTATTTCTATTTGGTAAGGGGAAATCCATTTGGCCAAGTGAATGTTTCTGTTTGTTATTATTTGGTTTGCAGGATAAAAAACAAATTAAAGAAAAACAAAATAAAATTCATAAATTCAAAAATATTTGTGGAAGAAAAAGAAAAAAAAAAGCTGAGAATAAAAAATTTCAATTTAATTTTATAAATCTTGACTTTTAGAAATAAGAGTCAAATTCTTTTTGGTTTTAACACATAAATGTCAAGTAAAAAACATTTATTAGACTTTCAAGTCCAACATTGATTTGATAATAATCCCTAAAATCATTAAAAATTCTTTCTTCCTTACAATTCTAGAAATATTAAAAAAAAAACATTGTTTTCCACAGCAGTTCCATTATCTTTTCTAATTTTATTTCAAACTTTTCCATTGCTAGACAAATATTTCTTATAAGTTTTTTTTTTATTTTTTTTATCCTCATTAATGCTAAATAAGAAAGAATGAGAGACTTTGTGAAGTGCTTAAAAGATTAAATTTTTGACAAAATGAGTCGGCTTTTCTTTCAAAATTCCAACAAAAGGATAAAAAAACGAGTTAAATTGTCATTGCTGGTTAAGAGGTTAAAGTCAGAAAAAGATCAGGATTTTTTTTCAAATTGACTAAAAATTTTTTTCAAATTGACTAAAAATTTTTTTTCAAATTGACTAAAGAAATTCAATCCTAAATTTAAAAAAATTCTAATAATGACTTTATGTTCAGATGTTAACTTTTGATAAGATTTTCCCCTAAATTCATTGTTGAATTCTTGCTTCTTATTTACAAAATCCTCTTTGAAAGATATTTTCAAGAACCAGAATATATAAACCACATTATCAAATGTAGGACGTGTTTCTTAATAAGAATACTTTTTAGTTATAAATAAATTGGTGGGAAGGGAGAGGGTACTTTTTGTCACTGGGCACAAAATAAATAAATTCAAACCAAAGAAAAATTAAGGAAATTCATTAAATATTTTTTCACTTAGTAAAAAATCAATTTAATTAAAATGAAAATTTTGATTTCTAATTTAAAAAAAGATGAACAATAATTATTTTTATAAAAAAACTACAAAATCTTACTTGGCAATGTTAGTTTGTTGATTGTCACCAGATTCAAGAAGAAAATATTTTCCTAAAATTTTCCGAATTGTTTCTTCTAAATCTTCATAATATTTCATATTTGTTATATTAGTCTGTTGAAGCTGAATTAAGAAAGAAAAGAAGAAAAAAACAAAAAAAAAAACGGGTAATTAATAGGGCTGTGACAATATGCTTTTATTAAAGAATATTTTTATTGCTATTTAACTATTTTGTGGTTTTATTATTTCTTTTAATTCTCTAGTTATTAGTAGAGCTGTGACAATAGTCTTTTATTAAGGAATATTCTTGGTGCTATTTGACTATTTTGTGATTTTACCATTTCTTTTAATTCTCTAGTTATTAGTAGGGCTGTGACAATATGCTATTATTAAGAAATATTGTCACATGCCTAATAACTAGGAATGGGTCAAGCATCTTCTTTAATAAAAGAATTTTGACATATCCCTAGTAATTAATCGTAAGTAAATATTTATAGAAATAAGAGAAAGAAATTTTGTAGTATTTTTCCATTTGTTTTAACTTCAATTAATATAGATTCCGCATATATATTTGTTGTGTTCAAAAGTAATTTAGATCTAAGAATGAAATTCCAATAACAAACTAATAATACCTAAACTATTTTAATCAAAATCAACCGTCTTACTAACAGCATTCTTACAGTGGCTAGCAGTGCCATGCTTAGCCACATAGCGGCCCCGTCACAGAATACCCCTTGCGGCCTCTTTACCCTTTCGACTATATATACATATATATACAAATATATATCGAGAGAGATGGACTGAAAGGAAGATGGATTAGTAGATGTATATTTCAAGTGCGATAATGATTTTCTTTTTTAATCATAACAGTTAATTATTTTGGTAATTTTTTGCATTGCAATACATCTGTGAAGCCTAGGAGCCTTCTGGCCCCTAGGAATCTTGTGGCCCACCCGTAATTGTGCGTTCTGTTGGCGCCATAAGCACGGCCCTGGTGACTAGCAACTCTTTATTACAGGCAGTGGTGCATTGGGCAGCCAATTTGTTTGTTTTGGCTGTTTCCGTAGCATACTTGTTTTTATGAGAAAGAGTTGCTAGCCCTATACACTCAGCCCCCAATTTACCTGGATGACCTTTTTTGAACTTTTTGTAATCAGTGTCACCTTCACCTAGATGAGATATTCTCTCGATTTAACGAGCCCTTTCTGCTCGAGGTAGCTAAAGGTCGATAAAATGATTTTAACTGGCATTTGAACATGCATGATATGATTCTATAGTCAAATCTTTTACCAATGCTTCACCTTTGCTGTTCCTTGCAACTAGGTCATAATAATTAAGATCGTTACAAAGTTTCAAGTCCAATACTGACAAAAACTACAGCAAATGAGGTGACCCTTGTCATAAGCAACCCTGCCTGGTATTAATAATTTGTTATAATACATCATAGCGAGTGAGTGAGCATCTGCTAAATTAAAAAGTGATTTTCATATTAAAACATGAAAATCACCAATGAAACTCTAACCTGCCAGAAACATTTTGTGGTTATTTTGTTTTTGTAGTTTTGTATTCAACAGTTATAACTTGCTGAAACGTAAATAACCTGAAAACACCTCACACACGCATGGTTGGTTTTCCATAATCATTTGACAAGATCAAGAGATTTGTCATGGTTTTTATACAAACTTTCATAAACTATGTTCATCTTAATTCATTCCCTTTATGTCACGAAACATTATTTTTTTTTTTTTTAAATTCTTCTGTAAATGTTATAGAGATAAATACAGGACTGGATTCAAATTTGACTTTCTATTTTTTAGTTAATCTCACAAATAGATGAGTAGTAAAATATATTTTTGTTTATAAATTATTAATTTTGTACAAATCATTTTTGAACTGTACTTTATTTTTGAATGTCAAAGAAAGAAAAATAAACAAAATCCAATAAGGGATAAATTAACTTGAATTTGATTTTTTAAAAAAAATTTTTAAATCAAAATCTCAATTTTATAGTATTTTAATAATGATTTTCTATTAATAATTTTAAATTTCTATTTTTAAGTTTAGTCTCTTTTCTTTAAATAGGTGATTTGGTAGCAGTGATTTTTAATCTAAATGTTTACATTTTTCAGATCTACAAATTATTTCCTTATCGGTGTCAACTGACAATCGACTTTGAGGACTGAGTTATTATTACATCAATAATAATTTTCAGGGTGTAGGCAGGCCTAAATCCTTATTTAATTCCAGTTCCAACAGTTCAATTCTAATTAAGGAATCAAAATCCAAAAATGAGGCATATCTACTGAAAAGAAAAGAAAAGCAAGATTGAAAAATAAAACTCATTTTATTTACCTGGGATGAAAGAGCTTCACATAAAGTTTCAAACTCCTTTAACTCCACTGTAAGCAAGCCTAGATTTCCATTCACATAGTCATGTTCAATTTTCAAATCAGTATTATCTTCGGTACATTTTTTTGATGAATTGTCAACTGAATTCAAGAATAGAATCAATTAAAAGAGAAATAAGAAACAAGGAATAAAGGATAACAAAATAATCTTTATGATATTTAACAAATTATTGACATAAAATGAATCCTTTGTATCTATAAGTTATTATCAACTTATTATATTAATATATTATAGACTACACCAACACATGAACAAAATTCATTGAGAAACAACATTGGTAGAATTCAGGATATTCTCTTCATTTGAAAACAATCCAAATATATATTTCAATATATCACTAATTCAAATCAAATTCTAATCTAACCATTTAATTCATTTTATTCAAATAATCATTTAAAATGTGTAAAAAAAAAACAGTGATTTAAATTCCAATTCTAAGAAAATCAATTAAGGATTAAAAATAAAGTAATTTTATTTTGATCTTTTTTTCTTTTGATATAAAAAAAAAAAAACTATTTTTTCAAATGAGGTTTTCAAGAATCATAATTCTAATAATTAGTTTTGTACACACTAAATATTGGGTATTTAACAGGCTTTAGATATAACTAAAAATAATATGCATTTCTACCAAAATTTATGTATGAAAAAAGAACTTTTGAAGTTATGTAACTGCATAATAGCAAATACAGTTGGAATATGTTAGATAAAATTGAAATATTCTAGAGCAGGGATGGGCAAAGAGCAGCCTGCAGGCCACATGCGGCCCGCCAATGAGCTTTTTAAGGCCCACCTAGCCATTATAAAAAATCCAAAGTGAAATGACTTTTGCTTCCCATTTGCAACAAAAATACCTTGCATGTTCGTCTCGGTTTGTCTAATAACACATCTGCGTCAATGGGCATGTGATAGGCTACACTTGTCTCATTAAAGTAAAATTGATTGTAAAGTTGAATAAAACTACAACTGTTTAATTTTTGTTTATAAATTTATAATAGATTTTATTATATAATTAATTATGATAAAAATTGTACATTTTCAAAAACAAAATGAAATGCTACAGCAGTTGAATAGTCATGCATAAAAACATTTTAAAAGTTGCGGACCTTAACTAACCTTGGCTCCCACATTTTGGCCCCCAGGCCAAAACAATTGCCCACCTCTGTCCTAGAAAAAAAGTTTATGCTAAATGAACAACAAAATTTCTTTTCCAATTAGATTATTTCTTTTGATGATGATAAATAGAGTGTGTTAAGTGTACAGAATCATCTGTGAGTAAAAGTACAAAACAATGAATAAAGTTTGTTTACCTTTAAAATTTTTAACAATTTGTGAAAACCTGGAGAAGATAAATACAGAAAAATTATTAGTGCATATCATTTAAAAGTATAAAATAAATAATATAGTTTAATCAGAAAAAAATGGTATGATTTTATAGTAATTTGTTATTGAAATGCCAATGAAGCAATATGCAAACCATTTGAATATCAGTTTACAAGTATAACCTGTGCAATAGATCAAGCAAAATTAAACAAATCATGTATTGTTTGTTAATGTAATAAACAGTAATTTAAAATATTAGTTGTGGTTGTGTACTTATGTTATTAGTATCAACTGTAAACTTTTAAATTCTCAGACTTGTATTTTAAGTTTTTGCACATATGTTCTTATCTTTAGAGTTTATTATTTCCTAACATTGCAGCTGATGTAGTCCCCAGTCCAGACTATTCTTATTGACCTCAAGGACCTTCATGCTATAATTGGAAGCTTTCAAAGAACTTTTAAATGGACACTTTTACTTTCAATCCTCACAGGCAGAGTCATCATCATCAACGGTCACTCATGTTCGAGTATGACTGTTCTCCGTTTTGGTTCCTGTGGACCCTTTCAGGAAGACGCCTGCGTGTGATGTCTTTTAACATGGGGAGACTGATACACCTGCCATCACCACACAGCCCCTTGGCAGAGGAGGACCTGGTTCCAATGGCATGGAGAGAACCACGACGACTGGAGGCTATCCTCTGTTGCAGCCTTTGCCCACCTTCAGTGCCATTGTAGACATCATCCGCCACATCCGCCGTTGAGGTCTTGCACTATATAACCCATACCTGGAGGGAAGATTTGGCTTCATACCTTTCCCAACGGTATTAGTCAACATGTAAATGTAGACAAAACAATTTGGATTCGAACAGTGTGGTACAGTTCCGAAGTCCGATTGTCTATCCACTGAGCCACGTTGACCACAGGCTGAGTATTTTAAAACTAACAACCATGAGCAGTTATAAGGGTTAACTCTAGAGTAATCTTTGTAAATAATTATCTTTGAGAGGGATTGAAATTCTTACTTTTTGTTAAGTCTCACTTAGAAAGGTAGAAACTGAAATCAAACAATCTATCCCCATGGATTGAATGAAGGGCTTAGTTCACATGAGTAAATTTCATAATTAAAACCTGAAGATTCACAAATTTTCCCAGAATCAATGGAAGAAGGCTGAAGGACACCTCAACCAAAACGTTTTAAAGATTACAATAAAGATGAAGACAACAATCTAAAAACTGGTGGAATCGGTGAAAATCAGTGCATTGCTTTCAGTTGTCTTGGGTAGATAAGGCTTGTTAACTCGGGAGAGTAACTCATCTAGGTGAAGGACAACACTGATTTTAAAAGCCCAGTGATTTAATGAGCACATAAAAATGGCCTTGTGCCAAACTTGGGTTGGTGCCCGACCAAGTAAATCTAAAAATCTGAAAACCAAAGTGTCTTCCAGGTTGGGGGCTGAGCATAGGAATAGTGATTCTTTCTCGTAAAAAAAAAACTATGTTACAAAAAGAGCAAAAAAACAAATTTGTTGCCCAATGCACCACTGGGTGGAACAGTAAAAAAGAAGAAAACTCAAGATAAAAATTATGGAGTCTTATCTCATTCATCTCAAAGGTTTAAAAGTGATCATAAAATTAATACAAAAAAGCTGATACAATTAATAGCCAGTTTCTTCATATTTTAATTATGTTAGTACAGTCAAGTCATGTTAAAGAGACCGGTTCCCATCAAAGTTAAGGAACGTCGAGCCCAGTCAGTACTTAGATGAGTGACCATTTAGAAACAACTAGACATCGTATCTTGTGCGGGAACATGGAATTACCCAGGTTAGTATCTGGGGGTTTGGTTAAACCACTGAGAAGAAACGCCTGCCGTGTAGATGGTAAGGCGGGTTTTGGTGAATCAAGAACCCAGCAGCCCGATACAACCTAAATCATGGAAACCAACTGTCTCATCCATCTTCGAGCTGCAGTGAATGCGATGTGGGCCAAGTGAGTGTGCATGGCCATCATGCAGCCATGACCACCCAAAACAGCAACCACAACAAATGATACTCTGTCACCGACTCTCTCTCATCGAATAAACAAAGATAAAGAACAAGATGACAGTACCTAATACTTGGAGACATATATATAATTATGTTATGTAATAACTTAATTATTAAGAGTTGATTTATGTGTTGTTATTAATGTCTCTTTGTTAATTAATCATTAATGACTTTAAAGTTTGAAAAACATTTTTTGATCTATTTTTTATTATTTTCTATTGAATGACAAGTGTTTCAAAAATTATTTGTATTTTTTAATTCATTATTCTATATACTTATGAAAATCACATTGTCATGTTTATATGAGACCCTACATCCTGTAGCTCTTTAGAAAATATATATTCTATATACTTATGAAAAATATGTTCTATATAACAATGAAAATCACATTGTCATGTTTATATGAGACCCTACATCCTGTAGCTCTTTAGAAAATAAAACCACAAAATTTATTTTTTTTAATTGATTTTAAAAAATTATTCAGACTACTAAAATTTGCATATGTACTGTACTGTATTCTATATATTAGCCTACTTCAACTACTTAATAGAAAGCTTTAGAAATGAACATAGTAGTGAGAAGCATTAGAAATGGATCTAGTATTGAAAAGCATTTGGAATAAATTTAGTATCAAAAAGCGTTAGAAATGAATTTAATAGAAAAAAAATGAATTTAGTATAAAAAAAAGCCAGGCAATAATTCTAGTATTTTTATATCAGAGCATTTAAAAAAAAATAATATCAGCCCAAAAAAAATTATTCATAAATAAAACCTATTTTAAATCCTATTTAAAAAAAACAAAACATAACTGTTGAAAAATATGAAAATAGGAAAAATGTGTCAAGAAAAAGAATTTCCTACCAAACATCCACTTCATTTTTTTTGTTGAACAACAAACTCAACCAATCTTGATATTGTGAAAGTTCAGTTGTTATTTTCATTCTAAAGTCACGGCAATCGTTACAAATGGACTGATTACAGTTATTAAAATCAGAAATTTTGAATTCTGACAATTGATCCTTTATTTCGACTGCCTAAAATTGAAAGCGTATAGGAGCAAGATTAGAATCTTTCATGAAATAAACATAGTACATTCACATCAAAATAATTAAATCTGTTTAGATATTTGAAAAGACATACAGAAATATGTATCTTTATTTTTTAAATGAAGCCTCATAATCTGGGTATTAAATCTATTTCTGACTTTTGACCTCATCTTGGTAGTTTAGGATGGCCAAAGGGTTAGAGAAAAAAAAAACCCATAAACTACCAAGATCAGGCCAAAAGTCCAAAATAAAGTTAATACCCAGCCAGATACAGAAATCTATTTAATATTTATCCATCAGAATAATATATCATCAAGGCATATAAAAATATTCAATTTGAAACATACATTCATAAAAAATCATTAAAACTGGCAAATAGAGAAACATTTACAATAATACTAAAATAATATAATAATAATAATAATATCATTTAAGAAAGTAATTTATTATAAAATTATATGAATTACTTCCCTTTAACTTATCAAGAAATAACAGCTGAGTTTCAATATATGATTTTGAAGCTTTAGCTTAACAAACTTAGTAGTATTTATTAGTCTAGAAAATAATACTTTAACAAATATATTGCATATAATTCTTGAATAGACTTTTAATAATAATTGTTTATTTCAATGATTTTCTGGATATCATAATCTGACAGTGTATCATAGATTCATCAAAATATTTAGGACTATTAACCATTTAATAAACTGACTCTAAACTCTATCGAGATGCTAATGATATATATATATATATATATATAAACTTACAGTTGCTATGGTTGAAACCAAAATATCTTTAAAACCTTTAAGAGAATAGGAAAGAGAATCCTCTGGATCTTTTGAAAACATTGCACTTATGTCAACAGCTAAACTCTCTCTTTCACAAATTGGTGATGGCAACGTACCATCAACCTATAAACCAAAAACACATGAAATATAATTAGTCATGACTAAAAACCCGTGGAAATATTTCCAGTAAAGATTCCAATAATAAAAGAATGCATACTGACAAGTACACCCTTTAAACCCTGAGCCGATATATTGGCCCTGGTAACTTAAGGCAAAAGAAGACACACATGCACCGTACACACCGATATTTTTCGACCTTAGTTTTTGGGTGGGCGCTGGTTTAGTAAAATAACTACCAATCCCTCAGCAGCAGAAAAAACGTTTGTTTAAAGGACCATATTAGGGTCAAAAAGTTGGTGTGTCTTTTTTGCCTTAGGTTAATAAAGCCTATATATCGGCCCTTTAGGATTAAAAGGGTTAATAAGATTTACTAGCATAATGTTGGTGAATATAATATGAATAACAAAGATAGTTCTGTTAAATTCTCAACTTCCCATAAGTAAGTATTATTAGTATTAATGAAAAGTTTAAAAATGAATGAAATAACTACTTGCCATTCCTTCCAACTCTTGGCTCAAAGCTTTAGCAGTCATTCGACACAAAGCCTTGGCTGAAATCTCCTCCAAATTATTACAAGTGCCAATGACATTTTTATCAAAATCTTCTTCAATTGCATTTGGTAAGATTGGATATGACATTTCATTACTGGGTATACTAAAAGGAAAAGAAAACCAACAAAAAAAAGAACTTGAAAATGACAACAACATCAACACCTAGCAAGGTCATCCAACATTGCTTGGATTTCAAATCAAAGCTAGTTCTTCCTTGTGAAACCTATAGCTTCATGGTTTTAGAATTTTCAAAATAAACATGTGTTAAAGTTAACTAATAAAAAAAGCTAAAAAAACACAGAAATGCTGTTAAATTAAAATATTCAAAATGATTGCAATAAAACAATAGAAACTCTGCAATGAACAAAAATGTATTGCAAGGATTTTAGACATGAAATGATATTAGGTCAAAAGTTTATGCAATAAACACTGAGATTTAAAACTGTAAATTATCATTATTATACAGTCTATACTCTTAGAGCTACAACACAGACTTGCCAGTCATTAATATTTTTCAAATGACATCTTATTTATAGAAAGTAAAATTGTATTAAATTAGGTTTTTTATGTTCAAGATGATTTGATAAAAGAATCTTTAATGTGTGTAAAGTAAGATTCTTTCAGATTTTAGAGTGAATGGGTTGTTCAATTTTTCAGAAATATCTCTAAATTTCAATCTTATTAAATTGAGGAAGTCTTTGAAGAAGAGCTTAAAATAAATCATTGTTTTTTTTTACAGTATCATCGCACGTATCCTACAACAACAACAACAACATAAGAGAACTCTCACTTACTCTCTCTTATTCTCCCTTTCTTTCACTTTACCAACGTACCTGGACATAAACAAAGAACTGACCCCATTATTTTTACTCTTTACTTTTAACACTCTGTATAATCTTCATGAATAAAATTAAATATTGTGATTCGATTTATGCAATGTTTTTATTTGAAGATGAATCAATCAGCAAAGAACACGCAACATTATTCAGATGGCACTTGATAATTTGTGTTCTTTAGACTTTGCAGAATGAGAACTATTTTATTTATCTATTTATGGCTTCTGCACTGGAAGTGCCGTAGAGCCAGTGAGATTTACCAGACGCTGCAACCCTTTTTTTGTCCTGGGCCAGGCCTGCTGCATCTATCAAGTCAACACCCACACAGTGCAGGTTTTGCGCCAGGGATGTTGAGCCATTAGTTCTTTGGTCTCCTTGGAGGCTGCTCCACCCCGCAGCAGCAGGGTCAAACTCGAGTATTACTCGAGCAGGGTGGTTAAGTGGGCATCTTAGTACATGCCTGAGCCATTGCATTCGACGCAAGTATAAGTAATAAGAACTACCTGTATGTATTATGCTTATTAATTCCTTAGAGGAATCAGTTTGAAAACAAATGAAATGAAATGATGTCAATATAATGTTCAAATTTATTTATCCAGTGTTGAATCTTATTTTATCATCTTCTTGTTAATTTAAAGAATGACATTTAAATTGTTTTGTAAAAATAAACCAAAAAAGTACCAGAAAAAAAATTTTTTTTTTTTTTTTAAAAACCTTATTTAAATTCAAATATTAATAAAAATGAACCTTTTTTGTTGGTCTTTTAAATCCATTAATTGGGCAACAACATCTTGTTTCTCTCGTTTCAATTCCTTAAAAAAAAAGAAAAAGAGATTTTGTTAATTAGATTTTTTAAGAATTCCACTGACTTGTTATTCAATTACATTTACTAATTAATAAATTAATAATAATAAAATTAAAAAAGAACAACAGTGAGAGATTATCATTCAAGATAAAAAAAAATTCAAAGCTTCAAAAATTTTAACCATTCATTGATTGGCTGAATTCCAAGTTTTTCCCAAAAAAAAATTTTCATGCAAATCAATTTAACATTTTTGCATTAATTAAACCAAAAAACATCAAAAACTTAATCATTACCAATTTTTTAAAAGCAATAAAATACTGCAATAAAAATTAAATTTTGAATCATTCTGTTGACTATTAGAAACATTGTTAATATAATAATAATAATAATAATACTAATAATAATTTAACTTCAGAAGTTGTCAAAAATTGCCAGATTAATAACAAAATTCTAAAACAAGGCTTGTCCTTGAAATTTTTGGTCAATAGAATAAGTCTTCAATCCAAGTTAATCCCAAAAATTAAAGAGAATGAAAATATTCTACCTTATTCGTTTGTTCCAAGGAGGTTTTTTGTTCTTGACTATCTTTCAGGTCATTTTTTAACTTTAAAAGATAAAAAATCATTAGATTTTGAAAGTAAACAAAATACTAATTTTCAATATTTATCATCAAAGCATTAAACTCAACAATTTCATATAATAAAAATCTCAAAATTCCACAAGAGCCAAGAAAAAAAAATTATATACAAACTTTTATGAGTTCTTGTTCATACTTGTTGGTAAGTTTTTCAATTTCTTCTTTTTTTTTCTTGAAAAGAAAATTTTGGATAAAAATCAGATTTGGACTCTTATCAATCCAACTTATAAATGTGAAACAAATGAATTACAAAGAAATTCAGTTAAAATGAATTTGCTCAAAAGAAAAACAAAGAAACTTTTATTTTTTGGCACTTTTGAAGAACAAGCAAATGGAGAAATATTTTTTTTTTGCTTGGGGACTTTGCACCGGTTGTAAGACAGCAATTTGATTGGTTAGGGCTAGGGTTTAGGGTATGGCCAAATTTCTCCATTTGCTTATTCTGCAAAAGCACACATTTTATTTTTAATAGAGGAAAAATAATAAACACTTAAACATAAACATAGTGTTGTATGGATTTAAATTCATTCAATTCTAGATATTTATTTAAATATTTTTAATTTACATTTTTAAATTCAACACTAATATAAACCATTAAATAAACACTTGTGTTTAGCTTAAATGGGTGAGGAAAGGTCTTCCTGCTCAATAACAACACTACTTGTGTTATAAGATTACACAATAAACTTGAACCCACAACTCTTATTATAAACAGCCTTAAAATTTATGAAAAAAATTGAAATCCTAATTTCAGAATTAAATGTAAAAACCTTAAAAATTTTCCTGAAATGAACTCACCTCCCACATTCTTGAATGTTCTATTTGTAAATCATGGATTCTTTTTTCACATTGTTGATAATCTAACAACTTTTGCTCAAGCTGCAAAAAGGAAAAAAAAAAAAATTCATATTTTTATGAATTTTCTCTTCCACCTCTTCCTACATTTTTATAGAAGACTATTTGTCTGATATCATATTTACTTGGTAGAGCACCTAACCAAGTTAGGCACAAGGCCATTTTTACGTGCTCTATATACCTGAGATTTTTAAATTCAGTGTTACCCTTCACCTAGATGAGTTGCTCTCTCGAGATAACGAGCCCCATCTGCCCGAGGCTGCTAAAGTAAATGTAATGGTTTTGACTGGGATTTGAACTTGCGTAATACGACTCCAGAACCCGAGCTTTTACCAATGCTCTACCATCGCTCTATTTGTCTGATATGATGACAAAATACAACAGAATTTCAATTAATGAATCATCATAAATAATTATTAATTGATATCAAATTGGAAATAGATTTCATGAATATTGAAATGAATAAACCAGAGATGATTGTAAATTCAATCTAATTATCCTTATTTAGCTTAAAACTAAGGTTGAAAGAAGATCTTCTGTTGTAAAATTGAAATTTTCCATATGATTCTTTCAAAGCAGGCTATTATAAACTACTATGGCTTGGTTATACCCAATGAAGACAGAAGATGTGATACGGTTTAAGCATGTATTGGTAAGAACAGTAAGGTACAGAATATTAAGAAGTGTTGACTGATCAGCCGAGTGTATAGTGTAACTCTGAATCTTTGCTTGGTTTACATAGACTCAGGCTGAATCTACTTGGAAGATGGTTGCACCACAATATTAATATAATATGAAGTTCTTTCCAAATTGCCTTAAAAGGTTTAACAAAATATAGAAAAGGAGAAGGAATAATAATAATAATAATAATAATAATAATAATAATAATAATAAGGAGAATAGGAACCTAGAAAAAAAAAGGGCGGAGGGCATGTAGACACGGACTGCAAGTTATCCAGATATCCTGGAGTGCCAGAGGAGACTTATTGTCACTCTGCCTTCAGGAATTACCACCGGGCATTAGCAGTTTGCTAACGGCAGTTGTGAGAGATGGAAGCGGCGAGATGAAAACCCGTGGAGATGTTGCACCAGACAGCCCTTGACTGAAATGATGCGGAATTTTCAGGAAATCAGAGGAGACTTGTTGTCACTTTGACTTCAGCATTAAACCACTAATTGCTGGGTGCGAATGTGCCTGGTGATTGGTGTGAAATCTAATAATAATAACAATAATAATAATAATACAATTTTTAAAGGTGACTTTTAAAACAATTCTAATTCTAAAATGAATTAAACTGGTCAACAACAAATTTGTTGTCTGTGTTTTTTCAAATGATTCAGGACAAATCTGTTGTGCTGAATCCAAAAATCACATTGGTTTTACTCAATCAGGTCAATTTTTTTAGTTTAAGGCCACATGATTTTTAGGCTTTTGTTTACATGTATGCATGTGTAGAGCATTTTGTAAAAGGTTGGTGAGGGTAAAAAGCAACGTTGAATAATTGTTTTGATTGGAAATAATTATTTTAATGACCAGAAGTATTCAGGTCCAATAGTTCTGAGTGATGATATGCAATGACAAAAATCACCTAAAAATAACATTAAAAATTTAATTGATTTTGTCGCATGATGTGATTTTTTTTAAAAATTCAACTCAGCACAAAAGCCTGACCTGATGGAGAGAAACGGATGCCATTTTCTGATTCAGTAATCCAAAAATACCCTAAATCATTTGTACAAATCTAGACAACGTTCAAGAAGTAAAAAAATTGTTGCCCAGTGTTATACATCGATCAGTTTGAAAAAAAAAAGACCAGAGAAAAAAGAAATAAAAGTGGAAAGATAAGGGAGAAAAAAATAATGTAAAGATTTCTAAGATGGCGGTTTTGGGTAAATGCAAGTCTGAAAAATTGCTTATGTTGTCAGAAGGAAAGAACAACTACCATTGAACATTTGCAATCAGTTTGTTTTATATCCTGGCCATGACGTTAAGCTGCATACCTATCCGGGAGAAAAAATACCTCTACCCACACCAGAACTTTTCACTAGTGTGTTCAAAAAGTCACTGTGGATTTTTAATCTTCTGTTTTATTCTAGAATAAACCACAATGTTTTTCGGCGCTTTTGCAGAACAAGCAAATGGAGAAATATATTTTTTTTGCTCTGGGACTTTGCATCGGTTGTAAGACAGCAATTTGATTGGTTAGGGTTAGGGTTAAGGGTTAAGGGTTAGGGTAATGGTTTAGAGTTTAGGGTTAGGGTTTAGGGTTTGGGTTTAGAGTTAGGGTTAGGGTTATGGTTTAGGGTTATGTTTATCGTTTAGTGTTTAGGGTTAGGGTTAGGGTTTGGGTTTAGAGTTAGGGTTTAGGGTTAGGGTTATGGTTTAGGGTTTAGGGCTATGGTTTAGTGTTAGGGTTAGGGTTTAGGGTTTAGGGTTAGGGTTTAGTGTTTAGGTTAACACTATTAAGTTCATTTCATTGGCCAATCCAATTGCTGTCTTATAACCGGAGCAAAGTCCCCGGGCAAAAAAAAATATTCCGGTCAAATTTCTCCATTTGCTTGTTCTGCAAAAGAGCCGGTTTTTGAATGCAAATTTTATGATATTAAAGTTTAACGTGGTTTTTTGGACTCCTTGGGATGAGGCTTGAAGATTTGTACAACCATTATTAAGGTAAGAGTAAAAGAGCGTCGAAAAGCAGTAGTACGAGGCAAAATTGAAAAGTCAGGAAACCACACTAGAAATATACATCAATCGATTCATCTCTCTCTATTTATATACAGAGTGTCTCAAAAAATGTACTCACAAATATAAAAAAAATGTTTGGAATTTATTTTTTAAATTTTTATTTTTGAGATGAGGCTTCGTAATTTAGGAATTTACTTTATTATTCAGACTTTTGTCCTCATCTTGGCAGTTTTTTTATGTTTCTACGCTACGTTTTGGCCTAGTTTCCCTCAGGCCGTATTCAGGTGTTTTTTTATTACTGAGGATTCGGTGACAAAACCTATCTGGAGTTAGAGTTAAAAAAAAGAAGAAAAAAACACTTGAAGACGGCCTGAGGGAGACTAGGCCGAAACGTGGTGTAGAATCATCAAAACCTACAAACACGAGGAAAAAAGTCCGAATAATAAAGTTAATTCTTAAAGACAAAATATGTACTCACATTTCGAATGACGAGAAATCCTTTATTTATGAACATACAGTGAAATGGAATAGCTTCGAATTTATATTTGTGAGTACATTTTTTTAATATTTGAGTACATTTTTTGGAGATACAGATACACACATATCGGGTGATCCAAAATTAACTTATCTCAAAATACTTAGAATTAATTAAAATCCTGTAATATGTTTCTCAATTTCTGTGTGTGTATGTTTTATAATTGGGTTGATAGAAATAAAAATTCTACTCAACCAAACCAAGAAACTTGGAAGAACTTGAAGAGAGAATACATGATGTTAGATATTCTTTTATTAAAGATCAAATGCTTGTCACTTCTCTAATTATTAAGATTCTCACAAGAATAATCTTTAATAAAAGAATATTGTCACAACCCTACTAATAAGTAAAGAATTATAAGAAATGTTTAAATTGCAAAATACTTAAGTCTGTGACAAGAATAATCTTAAATAAAAGCATATTACAGCCCTACTAATAAGTAAAGAATTAAAACGAATGTTAAAATCGCAAAATAGTCAAATCTGTGACAAGAATAATCCTTGATAAAAGCTTATTTTTACACTCAGTAAAGAATTAAAAGAAATGGTAAAATTGCAAAATAGTCAAGTAATAACGAGAATATTTTTTAATAAAAGCATATTATCACATCCTTACTTATAAGTAAAGAATTAAAAGAAATGTTTGAATAGCAAAATTGTCAAATATGTGACAAGAATGATATTTAATAAAAGGATATTATCACATCCCTACTAATAAGTAAAGAATTAAAAGAAATGTTAAAATCACAAAATAGCCAAGTCCATGACAAGAATAATCTTTAAGAAAAGCATAATATCAAATCCTTACTAATAAGTAAAGAATGAAAAGAAATGTTAAAATTGAAAAATAGTCAAATCTGTGACAAGAATGATATCTAATAATAGCATATTAATACAGCCCTACTAGTAAGTAAAGAGCTAAATGAAATGTTAAAATCGCAAAATAGTCAAATCTGTGACAAGAATAATCTTAAATAAAAGCATATTGTCACAGCCCTATTTATAATCAAGTATTTGTTTGTTTTTGTTGTTGTTTTTTCTTTCTTTTTTTTCAATCATTTTTTTTGTTTAATAATTTATTTATTTATTATTCTGCTTTCAGCTTCAAAAGGAGAAACAGTGCGGAAGCAGTATTACGTCAGAAGGCAAAGCAGTATGCCTGAGTAAACTAATGTTTTTAAAAGAAAGACAGAGAGAAAGAGAGGGAGTAGGAGGAGAAGATAGCGGTAGGAGGAGGAGGAGAAGATAAAGAGAGAGAGAGAGCTGGGGAGAAAGAAAGAGAGGACACTAAATGTGAAGGAAGCGGAAGTGACATTATCGATCACTCAACCCCAACCCTGATATAAAGATGTCAACTTCTGTCACGTGTCGAGTGACCCCTGCCCATACCCCAGTTTAAAAGGGGGTCAGAAAAAAAAAACTCGGGTTGTTTCTTTTTTTTAGTGTTATTTTTGTTTGCTTTTTTTTTCTTTTGTTATTATTAATTAACCCTTTCGACCCTAAAGGGCCGATATACCGGCCTTAGTAACGTAACGCAAAAAAAAGGAAACACCGATATTTCGAGCGTAATATGATCTTTTAACAGAACGGCATGGCTCTGAGTAACTAGTTGGTAATTTGGTTAAACAAAGTCACAATGTTACAGCCAAAATAACGGTGTCTGTCTTCTTTTGTCTTAGGTCGCCAAGGTCAACATATCGGCACTTTAGGGTTTAAAGGGTTAATTAAGGTTTTCCTTTGTTGACTTCATTAATAATAATAATAATAATAATAATAATAATCTCGATGATGATGATGATGATGATGATGATGATCTTTCATCCAAAACCCTTGACACCGGGAATATTTCACTTTTGATGTTTCTCCAGAGTCTTGTGGTGTAAACGGGCTATTTGAGTTGTACCTAGCTTCTACAGGAAGCTCCCACCCACCCGCCCAATAAATAAATAAATAAAAATAAATAGGATACAATACAATAAAATAAATTTGAAAAATTGATTAAAATAAAATGAGGACATTTTGTAGTGCGTATTGCCAGATGTACAAGTTGCAGCAGCCCTGCAAAACAGAGACCTTGGGCAAATAAAAACTTCGCCATTTTAGTCACAGTGGATCAGTGGAACGGACAACAGCTGAGATGAGATCAGCAGCAGAGCAGCAGCACTAGCAGCAGTCGATGAGGAATCTCAACAGCAGATTTCAATAATGTCTTCAAACAGGACACCATCTTTTAGTTAGTTTTATTGCTCAGCGAACATAAGAGTCGACTCTCTAAGTCGATTTCGTAGGCGTTTTTTGTATTCGCCTAAGGGACTGATTAGCCCTACGCAAGCTCGGCTTTTTTTCCGAAGGAGGGTCGACCGCAAGGCAGCAGAAGTATTGGAAGTCAGAGTTCCAATTAGCATTTTTGCTGTAACAAAAATATTTTTTATAATTCCAGAACTGTTTCTTAAATGCTGTGTTTTAGGACCCTTTGAACCCTGACTTATCAAAATTACCAAGTAGTCACTCAAAGCCGTTATATTAGAGGAACTTATTAAAGCAAAAATACTAGTGAGTCTTTTTTAGCTTTGTATTGTCAGGGCCGATTTATCGACTTCTTAGGGTCGAAAGAGTTATGGTTTTAATTGTTATGTATAATTTTTTTTCATAACTCTTGGTTTTATTGGATTGATAAATTTTCCTGTTTTGGGGGGAGAGGGGTCACCCTAAATAAGATGGAGGGAGCGGCGGGAGCGGATTCTGATTAGAACGCTGGCTGAACTGAACATCCTTTCGCTGTTCTTTACACAACAACGCATGCGCACAGAATTAGCCATTATAACAAACCCAGAAAAAAAAATACTAAAATAATCTTTTGAATAATAATGAAATGTAAATGAAAAAATGCTGATAATTTTTAGTTGCAAATCAAAAAAGAATGATTGAAAAAAATGTCTTATGTAAGAATTATAATTTGTTTTGAATGTTTTTAAAAAAGCAAATTTTCTTTTCATCAATAATCACTCCCTTTCTCAAGTTTAAAATTCGTTGAAATATTGAAAGCTCAACCGATGTATTTAAATCTGTAACAGATTTTAAGAATAAAAACATTTTCATTTACCTTTTTTTATTTTTTAAGTTTTGAAAAAAAAAATGAAAATCGGCAGAAAATGTATTCTTCTAAAAAATGAGCGAAACGAAGAATGCAAAATATATTTTTATATATTTTTACAGGAATTTGCAAGAATTGATAAATATTTTATTCTGTAAATTAATTTATTCTTTAATTAATTTTCTCACTCTTTTGGTTCTGTATATTTAATTTTATTTGTTGTTTAGAATAAATTTTAATTTAATTTAATTTTTTATGTTGTTTTGTTCTGTAAATTAAAGTTTAATTTCTTTGTTGTTTCTCTCTGTTAAATACATTTTCTGTAAAAATATGTTAAAATATATTTCTTTAAATAAATTGTCTAAAATAAAATTTGCTTTCTTCGTTTTGTTAAACCAAAATACGACGGTGTAGTCGGAAAAAATTTCCTTCTAACATAAGACACTATGTTGGAATGTTGACTGGACGAATAAAACACTACCAAAAGGTTCGTATTAATCTTGCATTGTCCGTATGTGTGTGCGTGGTTGTTTGTCGGCATACTGACCTCTGCAGGTTGAGCTGACTCACTCACTGAACACACCCGATTCAGTGGTGGAAGAAAGTCTCATGGGGAATTAGAATTTAACAAGCGGTCCCGGTCCGGTCCGTCCCAACAGTCTAACCAAAGACTATGTATAGTTTTTTTAAACAAATAAAATGAACAAAATTAAATATCTATTTGTCCCCAGTGGGTCAAAAGTGTTAACTGATCAACTCTAGTAATTCTAGTGTTTTTTTATGTAAAGGAATTAAATAAAAATAAACAAACGTAAAAAGGCTATGTTAATGACTAGGGCTGTCTGTGACAATATTCTTTTTAAAACATGCTTTATATTCTCTTAATATGCGGGAAATATTCTTGAAGAATATACTTTTTTCTAGGGAATATTGTTTTTAAAAAAGAATATGCTTTGATTTCTCGGGAATATTCTTTTTTAAAGAATATGTTTTCTGTTAAAAGCATATTCTTTTTCATTTATTTTTTTCAGAATATGCTTTTAACAAAAAGCATTTTTAAAAAAGTTAAAAGCATATTCTTTTAAAAAAG
Organism: Idiosepius hallami; assembly: GCA_034780655.1. Lineage (NCBI taxonomy): Eukaryota > Metazoa > Mollusca > Cephalopoda > Idiosepiidae > Idiosepius > Idiosepius hallami. Next base: position 1,260 of record JAUZSX010321317.1, on the reverse strand, counting down.
AATATGCTTTTTGTAAAAAGAATATTTTTTTTTGAAAAAATACACTTTTTGTTAAATAAATATTCTTTTTTAAAAAAGAATATGATTTTTGTTAAAAGAATATTCTGTATGCAAAGAATATGCTTACATAAAAAGAATATTCTTATCACAACCCTATTAGTCAATCAATAAAACAAATAATATATATATATATATATTTTTTTTTTTTTTACATACACTCTTTTTTTGTTTTTTTCAAGAATTTTACAATCTCATTTTCTCTACCTGCTTTTGTGTGTGTGTGTGGTTGATTTTTATATAATATATACAAAAAAAGGTTAAATAAAAATCACAAGACTTAGTAAGTTAGAGGAGGGGGGGTAGAAGTGAACAAAGATAGAATTCTTCTTAATTGCTTTTTGCCACAAATTAATCTGAATTCAGACACGCTTGCACACACTCATACGTGCATACAATAACTCAAGGTTATCATTAATCATCAGTTTATGATAATTAGCAAGAATTTTAGTCATACACCAACAAAGATGAACCAATCAAAAAAAAAACTATATGAAAAGACTGGAACATTTTGATCTATTAAAAATAGGTTTTATCAACTATATCATCACTTTATTATTGAAATATTATTATTTGGGCAGCGAAGGTGGAGCATTGGTAAAAACTTGGGCTCTGGAATCATAGTACGAGAGTTCAAATTCCAGTCAAAAAACCATTGCATTCACCTTAAAAAATGGCCTTGTGCCAAACTTGGTTGGTGCTGCTCACCAAGTAAATGTAATATATATTATTGAAATGTTTTGTTTTTTTTGTTTTGTTTGTAGACGCACATTTATAAATTCTTTTGTTTTGACAAAAGAAAAGTCAGCAAAAAAAAAAAAAAGTTTTTTTCAAAGTGGAAAAGTCCTTTTAAAAAACAAAAACAAAGAAGAGACTTGAACGCAACAAGAAAAGATCAAGAGAAATAAGGGTTTTTTTTTTATCAATATATATTCAAAGGATTTTTTTATGAGTAAATGAATCAATTCAATTGAGTAAATATCTTCGAATGAAGTTGATAAAATCCTCAACAAAAAAAAAAAAGAAACATATTTATATATTTTATAAAATGGGCAGCAAAGGTAAAAGCTCAGGCTCTGGAATCATAATACACAAGTTCAAATCCCAGTCAAAACCATTCTACCTACCTTTAGCTGGCTTGGGCAGATGGGGCTCATTAGCTCTGGAGAGTAACTCATCTAAGTGAAGGGCAATACTGATTAC